>JAAGEH010000019.1:240867-355394 GCA_011751065.1 Lasiurus cinereus | reverse complement strand
AGCTCGTCGAGGAGCACTCACTGGAACTCACCATGGAGGAGTAACAAAAGTTGCAGTCTCAGCAACATGCAGAGGTTCTCCGAGAAATTGGTTTCGAGGAGGAGCCAGAGGTGGAGGAGATCTCTACAAGTGAGATAAAGGAGATCTTAGGAATGTGGGAGAGGGTGTCACACTTTGTGGAAAAGAAACACCCCAAAAAAGTTGCTACTGGTTGTGCATCGGACCTGTTCAATGAAACTTGCCTCACCCGTTTCAGAAACATTCTGAAAGGGAGGAAGAGGCAAACCTCATTGGACATGTTTTTTTTGAAATCGGCCAAAATGCAAAGACCAGTAGCAATTAAGTTCAGTGAAGATTAGTTAAGTTACATTCAGTTTAGGGATAAAGTGTAGCATATAAGAGTGTAAGAAGAGAGAATCCAAGATGGCAGCATAGGTAAACACCTACACTGCTGCCTCGCACAACAATTTCAAAACTACAACTAAAAGACAGAACGGACATCATCCAGAACCACAGGAAAGCTGGCTGAGTGGAAGTTCTACAGCTAGAAGGAAAGAGAGGGGCTCATAGAAACCCAGAGGAGCTGCAAAAAGCTGAGGTACGAAGACACGCACGCTGAGAGAGCGGGTGCCAGAGTACCTGGCTGGCTTTCTCTGGCGGGAGGGAAATGGAGACTCCCAACGGCATTGAACCCCTTATCTTATGACACTAAACCCCAGATCGAGCTGAAACTCATGGGGGGGGGGGAGTTTGGACTGTGAAAAGGGAGAGGTGCACGGAAATTACGGGAGTCGCAAAAGATCAGAGGTCTGGTGGCGCGCATGGCACTGCAAAGAGGACAGATTGCTGATCGTGCCTCTGGCTTTCTCGAGTGGGCAGGAGACAGACCCTCCCAACTGTGCCACTTCTGACTCCACTAAGCCACTGTTTCGGGCGAAACCCTGGGGACCTACACTCGTGTGGTCCTGGAGCGCAGGGGAGCCGGAAAGGCAGCGGTCTAGAGGCACTGCGGGCGCACGCGCACAAGGACCACTCCAGCGATTACCCAGTCACATGAGACTCAGGGGCCGTGGAGGGCCGGGCCGACTGGAAGCCCTGAGACTCCACCCCTCCCAAACTCAACAGAGGCTTCTTTGACTTTGCAAATCTGGTATCATAAGTTCTCCCAGCATAGTGAAAATGCCGAGACAAGGGAAGGGATCACAAACAAAAGAAATAGAGGAAAAACAAAAACAAAAAACGACTGTGTATAGAGTTCAAAACCATGTTTATAAGGTTTTTCAAGAATATGCTAGATTCCTTTTACTTTGGGTTTGGTTTTTTTTTGGTTTGTTTTTTATAGAAGAGATTTGAGATGGTACTCTATTCTAATAAAAAATAAAGTTTTGTAGTGGGACCAGAAATTACTTATCCAATCCTCCCCCCGAAATAGCCACCCTCACCCCCACCCTGACCCGACTCTGCTGGGTAAAATAAAAATTAGTTATAAAAAAAAAGAATATGCTAGAAAGTCGAGACTGGTTTGGCTCAGTGGATAGAGTGTCAGCCTGCAGACTGAGAGGTCCCAGGTTTGATTCTGGTCAGGGGCATGTACCTTGCTTGCAGGCACATTTCCAGTGTGGGGCGTGCAGGAGGCGGCTGATCGATGTCTCTCTCTCATCGATGTTTCTGACTTTCTATCACTCTCCCTTCCTCTCTGTCAATAAAATATATTTTTAAAAAAGAATATGCTAGAAAAGTTGGATAAAGTTAGCGAGAGCCTAGAGGTGATGAAAAAGGACCAACTAGAGACACTGACTGAAATAAAAAATATTATACAGAGTCCTAACAGCAGACTAGAGGAAGGCAAGAATCAAGTAAAACATTTGAAATATAAAGAAGCAGGAAACATTCAACTGGAAAAGCAAGAAGAGAAAAAAATCCAAAAATGTGAAGATAATGTAAGGAGCCTCTAGGACAGCTTCAAGCGTACCAACATCAGAATTGTGGGGGTGCCAGAAGAAGAGAGAGAGCAAGATACTGAAAACCTATTTAAAGAAATAATGACTGAAAACTTCCCACACCTGGTAAAAGAAATAGACTTACAAGTCCAGGAAGCACATAGATCCCCATATAAAAGGAATCCAAAGAGGACCACACCAAGACACATCATAATTAAAATACCAAGAGCAAAAGACAAAGAGAGAATATTAAAAGTAGCAAGAGAAAAACAGTTCATTACCTACTAGGGAGCACCCATATGACTGTCAGCTGATTTCTCAAAGATACGGTGCAGGCCAGAGAGCCCCAGAGCTTCCAGAAGAAGACCCAAGGCTCCACAGCAGCTTGCATTGCTTAACAGATGGGCCTTATCTGGGCTCCTCCAAACCACAAACAAAGAGAAGGAATCTGCAAATCTCTCCATAGCTCCTGCTGGGTGGCCTCAGGCAGTCCTGACTTTACACTTCCTTGGAGATCCAAGAGCCAGGGTACCCAGTGGTCAGAGTGAGACCATCCAGATTACAACTCTTCACATCCATAAAAGATACACTCAGGGGGCAGAGTCAGTGAGTGCCAAAGCCCCACTGAAGCACATCCTGCCCCATACAAGTGTTTTCAGCACAGAAGTTCTCCCATTGTAGACACAACTGGTCCTCACAGCCAGTTGACCTGGAGATCAATTCCTCAGTGACACCAACAGCAATCAAGGCTTAACTACAACAAGACTGGGCACACAGCCCACAAAGGGGTGCACCAAGAGGGTCAACCTCAGGTAATTAGGGAGGCTGAGCCACTGGGACCTATAGGACACCTACCACACAAAGCCACTCTATCAACACAGGGAAGCAGCCAAAATGCATAGACAAAGAAACAGGTCTCAAATGAAAGAAATGGAGGGTAGCAAACTACTGGATATAGAGTTCAAAACCATAGTTATAAGGTTACTCAAGAATCTTCTAGAAATCTCCAAGAAATATAGTGAGACCCTCACGTTTATGAAAAAGGACCAATTAGAAATTAAGTATACACTGACTGAAATAAAGAATAATATACAGCTGAGACCAGTTTGGCTCAGTGGATAGAGCATCGGCTTGAGGACTGAAAGGTTCTAAGTTGATTCCGGTTGGGGGCATGTACCTTGCTTTTGGGCACATCTCCACTGTGGGGCGTGCAGGAGGAGGCTGATCGATGTCTCTCTCTCATCGATGTTTCTGACTTTCTATCTCTCTCCCTTCCTCTCTGTAAAAAATCAATAAAATATATACATTTTTTTAAAAAGAATAATATACAGAGATCCAACAGCAGAGTAGAGGATCACAAGAATCAAGTCAAAGGTTTGAAATACAAAGAAGCAAAAGACACCCAACCAGAAAAGCAAAAAAAAAAAGAATCCAAAATATGAAGATAGTGCAAGGAGCCTCTAAAACAACTTTAAGTGTACCGATATCGGAATTATATGGATGCCAGAAAAAGATAGAGAGCAAGATATTGAAAACCTATTTGAAGAAATAATAACAGAAAACTTCCCCTACCTGGTGAAGGAAATAGACTTACAAATCCAGGAAGTGAAGAAATTTCCAAACAAAAGGAATCCAAAGAGGACCACACCAATACATATCATAATTAAAATGCCAAGGGCAAAAGAGAATATTAAAAACAGCAAGAGAAAAACAGTTAGTCACCTACAAGGGAGTACCCACATGACTGTCAGCTGATTTCTCAACAGAAATTATGCAGGTCAGGGGGAGTGGCAAGAAATATTCAAAGTGATAAGTAGCAAGAACCTACAACCAAGATTACTCTTCCCAGCAAAGCTATCATTTAGAATTGAAGGTCAGATAAAGAGCTTCACAGATAAGTAAAAGCTAAAGGAGTTCATCACAACCAAACCAGTACTATATGAAATGCTGAAGGGTATTCTTTAAGAGGAAGAAGAAAAAGGTAAAGATAAAAATTATAAACAACAAAGTGACAACAAATACATATCTATCAACAAGTGAATCTAAAACTCAAGTGAATCAAAGGTCTGATGAACAGAATAAACTGGTGAATATAATAGAATCAGGGGCCTAGAAAGGGAGTGCACTGACAATTCTTGGGGGTGGGGAGTAAGAGGCGTGTGGAGGGTGCAGGAAGAGACTGGACAAAAATTATACACCTATGGACGAGGCCAGTGAGGGGTGGTAAAGGCAAGGAATGGGTGGGAATCTGGTGGAGGAGAGCTATTGGGGGGAAAAAGAGGAACAACTGTAATAAACTGAACAATAAAGATTTATTTTTAAAAAAAGAAAAGAAAGCTGAGGAGCTATGTTAATATCAGACAAATTAAACTTGACAATAAGGAATATTGCCAGGGATAAAGAGGGACATAATAATAAAGAAATCAACTCAACTCATGGCACTAGCCAGTTTGGCTTAGTGCAGTGGTCAGCAAACTGCGACTTGCAAGCTACGTGCAGCTCTTTGGCCTCTTGAGTGTGGCTCTTCTACAAAATATCATGGCCTGGGCTAGCCTTTTTTGAAGAAGTGGCGTTAAAAGAAGTTTAAGTTTAAAAATTTGGCTCTCAAAAGAAATTTTAATTGTTGTACTGTTGATATTTTGCTCTGTTGACTAATGAGTTTGTTGACCACTGGCTTAGTGGATAGAGTGTCAGCCTGCAGACCCAGGGGTACTAGGTTTGATTTCCATCAAGGCCATGTACCTTGGTTGCAGGCCCCTTCCCTGCCCAGGCCTTGGTCTGAGCGTGTTCAGGAGGCAACCAATTGATGTGTTTCTCTCACATCAATGTTTCGCTCTGTCTTTCCCTCTCTCTTCCAATCTACCTAAAATCAATGGAAAAGTATTCTCAGATGAGGATTAAAACAAACGAACAAAAAAATAAACAAAAAAAAAAAAATAGAAGAAATCAATTCAGGAAGAAGGTATAACAGACCTGAATATTCTTGCATCAAACACAGCTTCAAAAATACATATAACAAAACTTACAGAACGAAAAGGCAAAATAGGTAAATTCACACAATTATCATTCAGAGATTTCAACATGCCTGTCCCAGTAATTGATAAAATGAGTGTATAGAAAATCAACAAAGATATAAAGACCTGATCACACTGTCAACAATTTTGACCTAATTGACATTATAGAACATTTCACCCAACAACAAACATTCCTTTTTTAAAAAATTATTAATTTTAAAAGGAAAAGAGAGAAAGAGAAAGAGAGATAGAGAGATAGACGTGTTGTTCCACTTATTCATGCATTCATTAGTTGCTTCTTGTATGTGCCCTGACCAAGGATCGAACCTGCAACATTTGCACTTTGGGATGACGCTCTAACCAATTGGGCTACCTGTCCAGAGGAAACCAACATTCTTTTCAAGGATATATGGAACATTCATCAGGCCAACCCGTGTGGCTCAGTGGTCAAGTGTCGACCTATGAACCAGGAGGTCACAGTTTGATTCCCAGAACATGCCCTGGTTGTGAGCTCATTTCTAGTATGAGGCATGCAGAAGGAAGCTGATTAATGATTCTCTCATCATTGATGTTTATCTCTTCCTTTCCGTTCCTCTCTGAAATCAATAAAAATATATTTTAAAAAATGGTAGATCAGGTGGCAAAACTGGAATAAATGGGACTAGGGAAAAAAAAGATAGATCATATTCTGGGCCATAAAACAAGCCTTAACAAATTTAAAATAATTGAAATAATCAAAAGTGTGTTCTCTAGCCAAAACTAAATGTAATTAGAAAACAATAATAAAATGAGATCTGAAATATCTCTCAAATATTTGCAAATTAAACAACACGCTTCTAAATAACTCAGGGTCAAAGAGGAAGTCACAAGGGAAATTAGAAAATACTTTTAATTGAAAAAAATAAAAACACCACATATCAAAATTTGTGGGACACAGCCCTGGCCGGTGTGCTTAGTTGGTTGGGCATTGTTCTGTGCACTGAAAGGTTGCTGGTTCTATTCTTGGTCAAGGCACATGTCTGGGTTATGACTATCCCTAGCAGGGACCATGAAGGAGGCAGTTGATAGATGTTTCTCTCATCCATGTTTTTCTCGCTCCTTTCCTCTCTCTCTAAAAATCAATTTTAAAAAATATTTAAAGTCAAGCAGGTATGGCTCAGTGGTTGAGTGTTGATCCATGCAAAGTTGCTATTTCTCTCATCCATGTTTCTATCTCTCCCCTTCTCTCTCTCAAATCAATAAAAACATATTTTTAAAAAAATCTTTTTTAAAATTGTGTTTGGCTGTGCTTAAATAAAAATTTAAACATTTAATTAGTGTTAGTGTAAAAACATTCAAACTTGTAAAGAATTTTTGTGAGTTTATTTGAGCCAAACTGTGGACAATTGCCAGGAAGCAGAACCTCAAAGGATTGAGATAATGCTCCAGAGAATGGCGGGTTTTCCTCTATTTTTATAAGTTGCAGTCAAAGGAGGAGATGTAGGTGGGTTACATGAAATCCATTGGTGATAGATTAGAGACTCGGGAGAAAGCAAAGGGGATTGGGGAGGGTAAACATCTGAGATTAGATAAGGAGTAAGATAATAGATACATACTTCTTTTATATAGGTGGGTACAGGTTAGTTAACAGTCAACAATTAATGGGATAACAATAACAATGAAGGAATCTGTGGTATCTGTCCTGGCACCCAGGGCATTTGGTTGTCCCCTGAGAGATCTGGAAAAAAAGGAATTTACACATTATCCTGACATTTCAATTATATGTTATAGATACAAAAAGACAATAAGCTCCGTTAAGGTAAAGATTCACCTCATCAGTGAAGATACTGGCCTAGGACATGACTACCCACCATAACTGGTTTTAGTTCAAATTTAATTTTAGACCATCCTTTACTTTAGATCTTTGAGTTTGCAAGACCACCATGCAGGCCTTCCCTGAGCTTGACAGGTTAGCATGTGGCCTGTTCCTCCACACTAGAAAACAAGAAAAAATTTAAATCAGTAATCTCATATTCAACCTTAAGAAATCAGAAAAAAAGAAAAAATGAAATCTAAAGCAAACAAAGAAGGAAATAAGAAAGATTAGAGCAGAAAACTATGAAGTTCAGAACAAAAACAGTAGAGAAAAACCAGTGAAACCAAGAGCAGGTTCTTTAAAAAGACCATTACAATAAATAAACCTCTAGACCAGCGGTTCTCAACCTGTGGGTTTCGACCCTGGCAGGGGTCGAACGACCAAAACACAGGGGTCGCCTAAAGCCATCGGAAAATACATATTTCCGATGGCTTTAGCCGCTGAGAAGTTGCGCTATCGTCTGCAGCAGTGCTATTCAGCTGGAACACACGCCTTTATGGATGCGCATTCCAAACTGAATGCCTGCGCGCATGCGCAGACGTGATTGCATCATCCCTCCGGGGCCTAAGGGGCGGGGGAAGCCGGGGAAATGCTCCACAGTCCATAGCAGCGCATTATGTGTGTCCGGCGCTTGCTGATGTCATCAGTGGGCGGATGCAGCAAGCGCCGGAGAACAGAAGCCTAGGAGGTGGAGAGGCAAGAGAGCCTGCGAGACAGCCTGCTGGTGTAAAAAAGGTTAATAATGTAAAAACAGTACACACACCATACACACAATACTGTGTAAGTGTAAGGTGCTTTGTGTGTAATCATTACACAGTACACAAAGCAGCTTACACTTACACAAAGCACCATACATTTACACAGTGTGAACTACATCAGTTTTATACTATAAGAGACCACTATAAAATGTAGTTCACACTGTTCCCCAATGTATAATGATCTCCCATATCTCCCACTATTTTCCCATATTCTGAATGAGGAAACTGCTGAAATCAGCGGTTTCCGGCATTGAATCCTCCTCCTATTGATATCATTGTGAGTACGGCGGATTTTGTGGAAGAGAGCTCCCGAGACTCTCGAGTTACCACACAATCCGCCGCAGCCTCCTATTAATTTCAATAAGAGGCGGAGAAATGACAGTTTCCGACACATTTCCTCTCCGATTTAAGTCAATGGGAGGCTGTGGCAGATTCCGCTCAAATATAGAGCATGTTGCTTAATTTTTCCACACTAGGCTTTTTCCCAGCACAGAAAAATTTACGCAACATGCTCTATATTTGAGCGGAATCTGCTGCTGCCTCCCATTGACTTGAATAAGAGTTAGAGACATGCGCCAGAACTGCATTTCTGCCGTACAGGGAATCTCTCCTCTGCGGAATTCACGGGTCTCCCATTGAAGTAAATGAGATGTGGATTCCACCACAGAAACCGCCACTTCATAGTGTGAAAGAGCCCTGAAAGATGCCATGCTGTGCAGAAACTGCAGTGTATCCTATGACGTAGTTCACACTGTTCTATATAGAAAACGTGCCACTAATCTGGAAAAAAACAGATCCATTAGTTAAGCATGTGAATACGACCCCTGGTCATAGTAACAGGTGTGTAATAGAAAAACAACACAGGGAATAATAGTAAATAATAAGAAACTTTAACAAACTCTTTAGACGCGACCATCTTTTTTTTTTTTTTTAGCAAACCATCTCATGACGATGGATCGTGTAGACAAGAATATTAGGAAAAGAAAATACACTGAGGATTTCTTGCAGTATGGTTTTACCTCAATAATTACAGCAGGAATTGAGAAACCACAATGTGTTATTTGTTGTGAAGTTCTCTCAGCTGAATCTATGAAGCCGAACAAACTAAAACGCCATTTTGATAGCAAGCATCCAAGCTTTGCTGGCAAGGATATCAACTATTTTAGAAGCAAAGCTGATGGACTCAAGAAATCTAGATTTGACACTGGTGGCCAGTACCGCAAACACAATGTAGCAGCTGTTGAAGTGTCATATTTGGTGGCACTCAGAATCGCCAGAGCTATGAAACCTCACACCATTGCTGAGGATTTACTGTTGTCAGCTGCAAAAGACATAGTTCGAGTGATAATTGGAAATGAATATGTTCAGAAATTGAATGCAATGTCCTTATCTAATGACACTGTCCGCAGAAGAATAGAGGACATGTCTGCCGATATTCTTGATCAGGTGATCCAGGAAATTAAATCTGCACCACTACCAATATTCAGTATCCAGCTTGATGAATCTACAGACGTGGCAAACTGTGCACAGTTATTGGTTTATGCAAAGTATATTAATGATGGCGACTTTAAAGATGAGTTTCTTTTTTGCAAATTGCTTGAAACAACAACTGCACATGATGTTTTTGATGCAGTTGGTTCTTTTCTAAAAGCACATAACATCTCCTGGGAAAAGGTTTGCGGTGTTTGCACAGATGGTGTTCCTGTTATGCTAGGATGTCGCTCAGGATTTCAATGTTTGGTACAAAATGAATTGCCAAAAGCAATCGGAACACACTGTATGATACATTGCCAAATATTAAGGACTAAGATACTGCCGCAAGATTTACAAGAAGTAATAAAAAGCGTCATAACGTGTCAATTTTGTTAAGTCGAGCGCCTTAAACAGTCGGCTGTTTTGGCAACTGTGCGACCAGCTAGATGCGCCAAACAATGCTCTGTTACTTCACACTGAAGTCAGATGGTTGTCAAGAGGAAAAGTTTTAAAACATGTCTTTGAGCTTCGTAATAAACTGAAAACATTTTTAATCAGAAAGCAAGACCACAATTCGGAGCACTTTTTAGCGATAAAACTGAGCTGCAGAAAATACCTTTCTTGGTGGACATCTTTGTCATCTTGAATGACTTAAATTTATCACTGCAAGGACCAAATGCAACGTGCCTCGATTTGTCCAAAAAAATTAGATCATTCCAAATTAAACTTCAGCTTTGGAAAAATAAATTGGATAAAAATAAAATTTACATGTTTCCTACATTATCTGCCTTCTTTGAGGAACATGACATTGAGCCAGACAAAAAAATTATGATGATAACTTCTGTGAAAGAACATTTGCACATGCTTGCAGACGAAATTTCATCATACTTTCCTAATCTACCTGACACCCCATTTGCACTTGCCAGAAGTCCATTCACAGTGAAAGTTGAAGATGTTCTGGAGACAGCGCAAGAAGAGTTCATTGACCTAATTAACAATGATGCAGCGAGAACAGATTTCTCTACGATGCCACTGACAAAATTCTGGATTAAGTGTTTACAGTTATATCCTATTCTGTCTGAGACTGTGCTGCGCCTTCTTCTTCCTTTTCCAACAATATATCTTTGTGAAACAGGGTTTTCCAGCTTGCTGATAATCAAGTCTAAATACCGAAGTAGACTTGTTGTGGAAAATGATCTTCGCTGTGCCCTTGCAAAGACTGCCCCAAGAATTTCTGAATTGGTAAGCAAGAAGCAACCACAACCATCTGACTGAATTTGGCAGCATACTGTTGCAAAATATTGCACTATTGTTTACTGTTATATTACTGTTGTTACATTTAAACCCATGCTATGGTGAAATGTTATTTATTTGGAATTGTTGTTATGTTTAAACCCATGCTATGCCATGGTGAAATGTTATTTTTTGAAATTAGTAATGAATATTTCTCAACATATTAAATATTGTTTTTGTGATTAATCACTATGTTTCAATTATGTTTGATTTGTAGCAACGAGAATACATAATGCATATCAGGTATTTACATTCTGAATCATAACTGTAGCAAAATTACAGTTTTGGGTTTTTTTAATATATTTTATTGATTTTTCACAGAAAGGAAGGGAGAGGGATAGAAAGTCAGAAACATCGATGAGAGAGAGACATCGATCAGCGCCTCCTGCACGCCCCCCACTGGAGATGTGCCTGCAAGCAAGGTACATGCCCCCGACCGGAATCGAACCTGGGACCTTTCAGTCCGCAGGCCGACGCTCTATCCACTGAGCCAAACCGGTCTCGGCAAAATTACAGTTTTGAAGTAGCCACCAAAATTATTTTTTGGTTTGGGGTCACTGCAACATGAGGAACTGTATTGCAGGGTCACGGCATTAGAAAGGTTGAGAACCACTGCTCTAGACAGACACAGTAAGAAAAATTCTGTCTTGGGACTTCAACTAGCTGCTCCCTCTGCCCGAAATGCTTTGACTGGTTCATTTTCCTGCCTCCTGGACCCTTTTCCAAGCCACTCCACCAATTAGCTCAATGTCTTCCTACTCTTTGTATCTTTCTCTCTCCCACTGTTTCATATCACTTACTGCAATCTTTCATTTTTTATGTCTGAAGCAATACATTGACTCTATGGACCTGTAGATTGTAATCAGCTAACAGTTTTCTCCTTCCCCCCCATCCCCTGAATCAGCCTATGAGCTAGTTCTTTGCTTGTCTCTCATGCCCGCAGGAAGGTCTCAGAGTGTTATTAGCAATATCTGGTATAAAGAGTCCTCCAGAAAATAATGAAAGTATTTAGTTTAGCCCTGGCCAGTATTGCTAGTGGTTAGAGTGTCAGCCTGCACCCTGAAGGGTCAAGGGTTTGATTCCTGGTTAAGGGCACATACCCCAGTTTCAGGTTCCATCCCAGCCCAGGGCACATGCAAGAGACAACTAAACGTGTCTCTCATCCATGTTTCTCTCTCCGTTTCTCTCTTTCCCTCTTTCCCTCCCTCCTCCCCCTTTTCCTTCCCTATCTCTTTAAAAATCAATGGAAAAAATATCCTTGGTTGAGGATTAACAGTAACAACAAAATTTAGTTTAAGAAAGAAAATAAGTCCTCCAGTGCTGGCCAAGTGGCTCAGTTGGTTGGAGTGTGGTCCTGTGCACCAAAAGGATTCCCAGTCCAGGCACATACATAGATTTCATGCTCAACCCCTGGTCTGGGCAAGCAGGAGGCAGCCAATCTATGATTCTCTTGCATCATTGATGTTTCTATCACTCTCTTCCTCACTGATTTCCTCTCTGAAATCAATACAAGGACATATATACTTAAAGCCTTTTAAACTAATTATAAATTCAGTTTTTTCTCTCAGCCAGCTACGATTGGCTTGACACAGACATTTGGAAAGCAGAGCAGTTTGGCTGGCTTCTCAGAGCATTTCTTTCCAGCCCCCTCAGTGCCCCCTTAGAACCGGATGCAGGGAAATAAGAGGAGGGTACACTCAACCAGCACAAACCAGGTGGTTCTGGGCCTCTGGCTATGGCTGGTGTTCAGATTGGCTTTTGCTCTTGTGGCATGTTTGTGAATCTATATAGCCCCCCAATTGCTGGCTCTCTCTCACCTGCACTCTGTATCCCAAACCTTGCATTTGTCTGCCAGTGGAATTGGCTCCAATTCTCCACCACTTCCTGTAATCCTGGCTTTTTGCAATGTGTCTTGGCAGCTACTCCATCCAAAGGTGGAGTTTGTTCCTAAACTCTTGAATCTGGGTTGGCCTGGTGACTTGCTTTAGTCAGTAGAGCAAGACACCTTGCACACTCCCTTCTCAGTTCTAGAATACTGCCAGCAAACAAGCCCGTGGCTCTTACCTTGAATTTATGGTAAGCCTCCAGTAGACCTCAGTGCTGGCTGAGGACATGCTATTCTTCTGCAATCCAGAGGTCTTCAGCCTGGAGTGTGTAGACCCCGGTTACACAGACTTTATAAGGGTATGGAAGACATGGCCAGTTATGAAGGTACCCATATATATAAATTTTTATTTTATTTTTTATTAAATGAGAGGCCCTGGCCTGCTGGCTCAGTTGGTTAGAGTATCATCAAAATACATCAAAGTTGCAGGTTCAATCCCCCGTCAGGGCACATACAAGAATCAACCAATGAATGCATAAATAGGTGGAACAACACATTAATCTCTCACTCCCACTTCTTCCCTCTCTAAAATCAATTTTTAGAGGAGCGGTTAGAGGTGGGAGTCCGTGTTGCAGGAGCAGGCGAAAGATCTCAAGGCTTTCGAGAGGAGACTCACCGAATATATTCATTGCTTGCAACCTGCCACTGGACGCTGGAGAATGCTTCTTACACCAGCTACTGGTGCCTGGAACTGGTTAATAGATTCCAAGACACAAAAGGTGTCCTTCCTCACGTCCTCATGGAACCACCCGTTTTTCACCATTAGCTGCATCACCCTCATCGGCCTCTTCTTCGCTAGAATACACAAGAGCGTGGTCCCTCCCTCCATTATAGCTGCGCGATGTCGAACTATATTAGCAGAGTATAACATGTCTTGTGTTGACACAGGAAAGCTGATTCTGAAACCGAGGCTTCACATTCAATGACAGTCCGCCGTCCCTGTGGCGGGACCGAAAGCAGCCTTTCCTCGGAGAAGTGGCCCAGCAGCAGCCAGCAGCGTTCCCTGTGCAGTGGGATGTGGACGGTCAGGGCGACAGCCGACAAACCGCGTGCAATATTTACCCAGATAGCTTGACGGTGGCGCCTCCCAGGATCAGCGCTGGAACCCGCTGTTTGCGTGTCAGTATTAGTGTCACTTTAGTACTTCGGATCCTGCAGCGGTTGTTGCAGGTGAAGTATGTGTGTGTTACTAAGTTAAACTCAGAAACTCAGAACCTCATCCAGTTTTTATAATCTATTTTTACGAACTACTGTAAATAGCAAATCAATGCCAATATCAAAGAGGACAGCGTTAGGTAGACGTGGTTCTCCTGACCAGAGTTACGGAACGTCAGTGCGCCACCTCCACGGCTCTTTAAGTTGGCTGTGCCTTTCCTGACACCCTCTCTCTCCATCAGAATGCAGGGAACCACCGCGTTGGGCTTGGACAGAGGAAAACTCATCTTCATTATGTTGTAAGAAATCAGACATGTTTTAAGAAACAATTTTTATTAAACCAGATAGGGAACTTCAGCCACTGAGGGGGAGATGTTTTCCTAGTCATTGTTTTCACTTAATGCTAAATTTACTTTATATTTAAAAAATAATTTTAAGAACACTCCAGAGGCTTCTGCAAATACCGGTTTAGTTATAAATTATGTATTGTCTGGGAATGTGATGGTTATTGTTTTAGATAATTGGATTTTATGCTGTGGTCAACGTGCCGTGGCACTAGTATTGCACAGTGTCTTTGATCATCACTCGGTCACCAGGAGAACCAGGAGCGGTGCCACAACCGAGAGTACAGTTCTCACTGTTTAGAGTGTTATTGACATACTGTGTATGCATACTAGCCACATGGACTATATACCTTAGAATTGGGATTGCTGTAAATATTTTAAAGAACTGGAGGTGCCTTTTACTTGTTTATTAGAAGATTTTTGAGCCAAAACCGGTTTGGCTCAGTGGATAGAGCGTTGGCCTGCGGACTGAGAGGTCCTGGGTTCAATTCCGGTCAAGGGCATGTACCTGGGTTGCGGGCACATCCCCGGGAGGGGGCCTGCAGGAGGCAGCTGATGTTTCTAACTATCCCTCTCCCTTCCTCTCTGTAAAAAAATCAATAAAATATATTTTTTTTTAAAAGAAGATTTTGGGGAGAGGAATCCAAGATGGCGGCATAGGTAAACACCTACACTGCTGCCTCGCACAACAATTTCAAAACTACAACTAAAAGACAGAACGGACATCATCCAGAACCACAGGAAAGCTGGCGGAGTGTAAGTTCTACAGCTAGAAGAGGAGCTGCAAAAAGCTGAGGTATTGAGGCGCGCGCGCTGAGAGAGCGGGTGCCGGAGTACCTGGCTGGCTTTCTCTGGTGGGAGGGAAACGGAGACTCCCAACGGCATTGAACCCCTTATTTTACGACACTAAACCCCAGATCCAGCGAAACTCATATGGGGGGAGTTTGGACTGTGAAAAGGGAGAGGTACACGGAAATTTAGGGGAGTCGCAGAAGATCAGGTCTGGTCTCTCACGCGCACGGTGCTGTGCGCAGGACAGATTGCTGATTGTGCAGCTGGCTTTTGCGAGTGGGCGGGAGACAGACCCTCCCAACTGCCACTTCTGACTCCACTAAGCCCCTGTTTCGGGCGAAACCCTGGGGACCTAGACTCGTGTGGTCCTAGTGCTCAGGGGAGCTGGAAAGGCAGCGGTTAGAGGCACTGCGGGCGCGCAGCGCGCACACAAGGACCGCTCCAGGGATTACTAGTCACGTGAGACTTGGGGGCCGTGGAGGGTGGGGCCGACTGGAAGGCAAGGCGGTCCCTTAAGCCCTGAGACTCCACCCATCCCAAGCTCAACAGAGGCTTTTTCGGTTTTGCATCTGGTATCATAAGGCTGAATCCAACACAGAAGTTTCCCCGGCATAGTGACAAGGAAAGGGATTACAAACAAAAGAAATGGAGGAAAAAAAACGACTGGATATAGAGTTCAAAACCACGCTTATAAGGTTTTTCAAGAATATGCTAGAAAAATTCGATAAATTTAGTGAGACCCAAGAGGAGATGAAAAAGGATCAACTAGCGATACAAAAGAGCCAACTAGAGATGGAAAAGGTCCTACTAAAGATGATAAAGGACCAAATAGAAATTAAACATACACTGACTGAAATAAAAAATATTATACAGAGTCCTAACAGCAGACTAGAGAAAGGCAAGAATCAAGTAAAAAATTTGAAATATAAAGAAGCAGACAACATTCAACTGGAAAAGCAAGAAGAGAAAAGAATCCAAAAATGTGAACATAATGTAAGGAGACTCTGGGACAGCTTTCAGCGTACCAACATCAGAATTGTGGGGGTGCTAGAAGAAGAGAGAGAGCAAGATACTGAAAACCTGTTTAAAGAAATAATGACTGAAAACTTCCCACATCTGGTAAAAGAAATAGACTTACAAGTCCAGGAAGCACACAGAACCCCAAATAAAAGGAATCCAAAGAGGACTACACCAAGACACATCATAATTAAAATGCCAAGAGCAAAAGACAAAGAGAGAATATTAAAAGCAGCAAGAGAAACACAGTTTATTACCTACAAGGGAGCACCCATACGACTGTCAGCTGATTTCTCAACAGAAACGATGCAGGCCAGACAGGAGTGGCAAGAAATAGTCAACGTGATGAGTAGCAAGAACCTACAACCAAGAATACTCTATCTAGCAAAGCTATCGTTCAGAATTGAAGGGCAGATAAAGAGCTTCACAGATAAGAAAAAGCTAAAAAAGTTCATCAACTCGAAACCAGTATTATATGAAATGCTGAAAGGTACTCTTTTAGAAGAGGAAGAAGAAAAAGGTAAAAGCCAAAAAATTATGAACAACAAATACATATCTATCAACAAGTGAATCTAAAAATTAAGTGAATTAAAAATTTGATCAACAGAATAAACTGGTGAATATAATAGAATCAGGAGCACAGAAAGGGAGTGGACTGATAATTCTCAGGGGGGAAGGGGTGAGGGGTGTACAGGGAGAGACTGGACAAAAATCATACACCTATGGATGAGATCAATGGGAGGGAGCTAAGGGCAGAGGGAGGGGTGGGAGCTGGGTGGAGGGGTGCTATGGAGGGGAAAAAAGAGAAACAAATGTAATAATCTGAATAATAAAGATTTAATTTTTAAAAAAAGAAGATTTTGAAAAGGTTTAAATTATTTCAAGAGCAATCTTTTAAATTTCATTTGACATCAAGCTGAAAATTCAGTAACAGGACAAGAGCTTTTTAACCAGGCTACCATTTCATGGAAACGTGTTCATCCTGCTTTTCACATGCATCAGGTTTTATTCTTTGAACTGTAGCAAGAAAACCCTCTGCTCCTACGAAGTCTTAAGAGGGTATTCTCTGTGTTCTGCAATGTTTTATTTTCTGTAAATTTTGTAGGTAAATATGTGCATAAAATACTTTATATATAAAAATAAATTAAATAAAATCAATTTTTAAAGAAGATAAAAATAAAAAGAGACGTGGTTATGGAGACATAGTTTTATTTATTGCTGGGAGTAAAGGAGACAGGGGATTCATATCCAAGCTCTGCCTCCCAGAAGGGAGATTTAGTCACAGCTTATATACACTATTTGGTCAATTACATGTTGATTTCTTCTTTGCAAATTGGCTATACCATTGGTCAGCAAACCGAGGCTATCGAGCTGCATGCGGCTCTTTGGTCCCTTCAATGTGGCTCTTTCACAAAACACCACGGCCTGGGTGAGTCTATTTTGAAGAAGTAGTGTTAGAAGAAGTTTAAGTTTAAAAACTTTGTCTCTCAAAAGAAATTTCAATCGTTGTACTGTTCATATTTGGTTCTGTTGATTAATGAGTTTGCCAACCACTGGGTTATACTTATCAGGCTGGGTTCCTGTCAAGGTTATTCTGTTTACAGCCGGTCTGCAAAATACTGTGCTACATTTTAACATTTAGCAAGAAGAGTGTTTAATAAGAATGGTCCAGACCTTGAGATCTTTGTCTTAACACTTTTCTATTGCCCACTTGTCATTCTCCCAAGGTAGGGAAATGTAAAAACATCTGGACTGCCAAACCAAAGTACAACTTAAAAATTTTTTTATTGATTTCAGAGAGGAAGGAAGAGGGAGAGATAGAAACATCAATGATGAGAGAGAATCATTGATTGGCTGCTTCTAATAATTGACTCATGAATCCTTTAGCAAGTCAAGAGGCTTCTAATTCTTTGCTCTAAACAAAATTAAAAGAGAATCTAATTGATTTGTTAGCTTGAATATCATTACAAATCATATTAATGGTAGCTCATTTTGTGATTTTCCGCATATAATTCAGAAGGAGTTCAAAGAAGTGTATCGTTGCTGTAATAAAAGGATTTCCATGTCTATTTACTTATTTTTTAAAGATTGTGTGTCTATGACTGAGCTGAAACAGAGCAGATCAGCAAGGAGTAGAGCAGACCACTGAAGAGCAGAACAGAGCTGTCTGGCTGGAGAGGGGCCACCTGACCCCAGGATTGCCTCGAATCTGTCCTGTTTTCACAGCTGTGCTGCATCACAACTGAGTTATTTTGCAGTGAATAAAGTTTCCTTCTTCAAACTCCCCCTGCCCCCCCCCAAATATATATATATATATATATATATATATATATATATATATATATATATATTGATTTCAGAGAGAAAAGAAGAGATAGAAATGTCAATGGTGAGAGAGAATAATTGATCCGCTGCCTCCTGCATGCCCCACACTGATGATTGAGCTTATGACCCGAAAATGTGCCATGACTGGGAATCAAACCATGATCTCCTAGTAACTAGTTCATAGGTTGATGTTCAACCACTGAGCCACACCAACTGGGCGCACCTGTTTCTTTTTAATAAAAGCAATCACAATTTAATGGCCTTTTTGTTTAATTAATTTAACAAAACTAATAATTATTAGTTTGGGCCCTGATCCAGGTTTTTTAGACTTATAATGTGAATTCCTTTGGCGGTAGGGATGATAATAAGAGTTGACTCTAAACAAAATTGGCTCTGGCTTCCTTTGCTCAGTAGTTAGTGTCGACCTGTGGACCAAAGGGGCTTGGGTTTGATTCCTGGTCAAGAGCATGTACTTTGGGAAAACAAAAATGGCAGCAGAATAGACAGACTGTCTGGAGCCTTATCGCTGGGCAGATGAAGAGAACAGCTGAGAGTTGCACTGGGAGTGTTTGTTGGCAAGTTAAAAGTTAGTTATCATCCAGGAGAAGGTGGGGGACTGCTGGACGGGGCTCCCCTGACCAGGCAGCCCCACTGCCATGGGGTTTTTGTCTGCCGGAGCCACCAGCACGAACGCAGAGACCAGTCCATCTTGCAGGGAGAACCGGATGTCTATGGCGGTCTAAAAAGCTACAGTTGCAGCACCCACCGAACAGCTGGGGGACCCAGAACACCACTCTCCAATCAGTGCAGACACTCGGACTCAGAGGAGCTCCACATGCCACATGGAAAGGTCAGATTTCACCTGGGATAAGGTGAGGTCTCCTGTCCCTGCAGAACAGAGATGTGCACACTGTGGGAACCGGGCTGCGGGAAAGCTGCTCCTAAGAGAAATCCGTGGATGTGGGGCAGGGCGTGATCCCTGAATGTGGAAGGGGACCCTCAGAGCTGTTAACAGAGGGGAGCTCTAGAAAGCAAGCTATTTTGATCTGAGGCAGAAGGACAGCCTGGGAGTTATTAATGTCCCGGTTGCTCGAACAGGTGTGGGGAAGGGAGAGAGCACAGACAGCACTCTCCTCTTCAGACCCTGGCTTCTGATTGCTAAGCCCAATACATAGGATCATGCAATTGGAAACATCCTAGGAGACTGCAGGGGAAGGGTGTTTTTCTGGAACCTGGGGATTGGAGCGCAGAGTAACCATCAGAGAATCAGCTCTGGGGCAACCCATCCCCACAAACCAGTATTGAGAACCACAGAGTAGCAGGATCTAAGCACAGCCTAGAGAGGTCCTGTGCTTAGTCTCAGAGGTCAATTTCAAAACACTGCCACCCAGTGGATGACTCACAAATTGACTCTCACATAATCACAAAAGAATAAAGAGATTATGACACACCTCGGTAGTGGAATACAGGGAACTGCAATACCCTCCCCACTGGGAAACAGGAATGGCAAACAGAACAATAGTAGAAGTGAATGACCTCCACTACTGCCTATTCTATTTTTTTTTTTTTGCATATTTTAATTAAAAAACTATTTTTTTCTTTTCTCCCCAATTGATTTTATATTTTTAATTATTACATTTTTATTTTCAACTAGTATTATTACTACTACTATTTTACCTTTTTGGAAAAAAACACACAAGTGTCATTCTATTTGCTCTTAATTTTACTTTAGGATTAGAGTTCTACATTCTATTTTCATTTTTCCTTTAGCATAATTTTACTCTATCTCAACTCTACCTTTATGTCAAAACTCTTCCCAACTTTCCCCATTTTGTTGTCTTGTTTCTCTTTCCCTTTTCCAACTTTAGATTCTCCCTATTCTTTCTCTTTACCTGGTTAAAATTACACCCCACTTATACATCTAATTTCAAATCCCCTACTCCAAGTCCATACAAACCTCCCTCTTCTTGTCTTCACTATCCAAAAAATTGTTTTTCTCTATGTCCTTTTGTGGTTGTTTGCCTGAACAGTGATTATATCGCTTTTTTATACTTTTTTGTGAGATTGTTTTTACTTATTCTACCTGTTTTATTTTGCTTTTTGTTTGCTTTGTTTTGGTTTGTTTTTTACTCTCTTTTCCCTCACCTCCCTTGATATTGGTTGTTATTTGTAGTTTGTATTAATCTCCATGTACTTGTTGTTGGCGTTTCTTGGGATTAGTGGCTATTCTATTGGAGTTTCCTCCTCAAATCTATAACTTGTTCCCTTTTTCTTTCTTGTTCTCTTTCTTTTCTCTCTGACTTTTTTTCTCTTTCCCTTTTCTTCTTCTTCTTATTTTATTTATTTTATTTTTTATTTTTTCTCCCTTCTCCCAATTTGATTTTGGAACTTCTTTCTTTTCCTTTTTCCTCATTTTTCTCTTCTTCTTTCTCTACTTACCCCTAATTTGTCTTTATTGGTGGTCACATTATTTGTGGTTATTAACACCGTGAATACATTTCTGTTCAGATCCTTGTCTGTTGTACCTGGTCATGTTGTAGTTTGTGCCTTTATATCAACGTAGGAGAGAGAACTAACTACATAGCCAGACACCCGGAGGAGAAAGACCATGGGCAGACGAAGAAACAGCCCACATATGACAGAAAAGCAGGTATCACCAGAAAAAGAAGTAAACAAAATAGAAGCAGAAATAAGCCTGCCAGAGAAAGAGTTCAGAAAAATGGTCATAAGGTGGCTGAAAAGAATGGAAGACAAAATTGACAATGTGAGTAAGAACCAAGAGGAAATGAAGAAGAATCAAGAAGAAATGCAGAATAATCAAGAAGAAATGAAAAATGACATCACTGCTCTAAAGAACTCATAGAAAGCATCAAAAGTAGTCTAGAAGAAGCAGAGGACCGCATCAGTGAGCTAGAAGACAAGGTAGGAAAAAATACCCAAGTACAGCAGCTTCTAGAAAAAAAATTAAAAAGCAAGAGGAGAGCCTAAGCCTTCAGTGGTTCTCAACTTTTTTAGTGCTGTGACCTTTTAATACAGTTCCTCATGTTGTGGTGACCTCCAATCTGAAAATTATTTTTGTTGCTACTTCATAACTGTAATTTTGCTACTGTTAATGAATCATAATGTAAATATCTGTTTTCTGATGGTCTTAGGTGACCTTGCTAGCAGTTTTCAACCTGTGGGTCGAGACCCACTGTCCCAACCCGCGGATTAAGTCAACGAGGACCCTAGAAGGGGAGTGGGGATGAAAGGGACAAGAGACACAAGGAATGGAGACAAGACAAAGTTCTGATCAAGTCTCATTTATTCATGAGGAATTAGGGGTATTTATAGGGAAAAGGAGGAATGAGGAAGGTAGTGAAAATTCCTAGCCCTTAAGGTGAAACACCCGGCTTACAGGAAAGAGATAGGGTTTGGGGTAATAGAAACCTAGCCCGAGGTTAGTGCTAACATGGCTGGAGCTTACTACAAAATGGCTGTCAAGCACAACAAGTTCCCCACAACCCACAAGTTGAGAACCACTGCTGTAGAGCCTAAGCCCATCAGAAAATAGATATTTACATTATGATTCATTAACAGTAGCAAAATTACAATTATGAAGTAGCAACAAAAATAATTTTATGATTGGGGGTCACCACAACATGAGGAACTGTATTAAAAGGTCACAGCATTAAAAAAGGTTGAGAACCACTGGTAAGGGAACTTTGGGATAACACGAAACCGAACAACATCCGCATAATTGGGGTTCCAGAAAGAGCGGAAACTGAGCAAGGAATAGAAAACCTGTTTGAAGAAATAATGACAGAAAACTTCCCCAATATAGGAAAGAAAAAAACCCACACAAATCTAAGAAGCTCACAGAGTCCCAAGCAAAATGAACCCCAAAAAACCAACACCAAGGCACATTATAATTAAATTGGCAAACACCAATGACAAAGTAAGACTCTTAAAAGCGGCCAGAGAGAAACAGAAAGTTACATACAAAGGAACCCCCATAAGACTAGCTACTGATTTCTCAACAGAAACTCATCAGGCCAGAAGGGAATGGAATGAAATATACAAACTCATGTAAAGGAAGGGTCTGAATCCAAGAATACTGTACCCAGCAAGGCTGTCAATCAAAATTGAAGGTGAAATCAGGAGCTTCACAGACAAAAAAGGACTAAGGAAATATATTACCACCAAACCAGCAATGCAAGAAATTTTAAAGGGTCTGCTGTAAAAAAAAAAAAAAGAAAGAAAAAGAAATAGGAAGCAAAGAAGGAACTCGGGGGTAAAGACTAAAAATGGTGACAGATAAGTACCTATCAATAATAACTTTAAATGTGAATGGATTAAATGCTCCAATTAAAAGACATAGGGTAACTGATTGGATAAGAAAACATGATCCATATATCTGCTGTTTACAAGAAACCCACCTCAGAAAAAGAGATGCACACAGATTGAGGGTGAAGGGATGGAAGATGGTATTTCAGGCAAATGGAAATGAAAAAAAAGCTGGGGCTGCAATACTTATATCTGACAAATTAGATCTCAAAGTGAAGGACATAACAAGAGATAAAGAAGGCCACTTCATAATACTAAAGGGAACAATCCAACAAGAAGAAATAACTCTGGTAAACATATATGTACCCAATATAGGAGCACCTAAATACATAAAAAAACTCTTGGAGGATATTAAGGGAGAGATTGACAGCAATACAATCATAGTAGGAGACTTTAATACCCCACTGTCACCATTGGACAAATCCTCTAAACAAAAATCAGCAAAGAAACATCAATCTTAAAGGACTCACTAGACCAGATGGAATTAATTGACATCTTCAGAACATTTCATCTCAAAGCCACAGAATATACATTCTTCTCCAGTGCACATGGCTCATTTTCAAAGATAGACCATATGTTGGGTCATAGGAAAAGTCTCTTCAAATTCAAGAAGATAGAAATCATATCAAGCATCTTCTCAGATCACAGTGGCATAAAACTGGAAATCAACTATAATAAAAACAATACAAAGAAATCAAACACATGGAGCATGCTATTAAACATAAAGAGATCAAGGAAGAAATAAAAAACATTGTGGCAACAAATGACAATGACAACACAACAATACAAAATTTATGGAATACAGTGAAAGCAGTCTTGAGAGGGAAGTTCATAGCTCTACAAGCCTATTGAAAAAAACAAACAAATGGGAAACAATGGTAATAAATTTCCTAACCCTACAACTTAAAGAGTTATAAGAGAGCAACAAGAAAAGCCCAATGGGTCAGGCGCCGGAAAAGAGCGTTGCTAGGGCGCAGGTGGAGACGGCTGTGTGGAGAGGGTGTCTTGACTCAGCACTTGGATTCAGCTCCTTAATTTCCAACATGGAAGAACCTTACATTGATTCCCTGGACCCTGAAAAGCTGTTACCATGTCCCTATGATAGAAACCACCAGATCAGAGCCTGCAGGTTTCCTTATCATCTTATCAAGTGCAGAAAGAATCATCCTGATGTTGCAAACAAATTGGCTACTTGTCCCTTCAATGCTCGCCATCAGGTTCCTTGGACCGAAATCAGTCATCATATTTCAAGCTGTGATGACAAGAGATGTATAGAGCAAGACATTGTCAACCAAACCCAGAACCTTGGACAAGAGACTCTGGTTGAGAGCACATGGCAGTGCCCTCCTTGTGATGAAGACTGGGATAAAGATTTGTGGGAACAGACCAGCACCCCATTTGTCTGGGGCACAGCCAACTACTGTGGCAAGAACAGCCCTGCAAGCAACATAGTTATGGAACTTAAGAGTAACCTGGCTTCAGGCATGCGTGTTCCCAAGTCTCTGCCATATGTTCTGCCATGAAAAAACAATGGAAATGCACAGTAACTGAATATCTCATCAAATGACTGAACCTAGAAGACCCTTGCTTCTTCCTGCTATCAGTGGGTTCTTCATTTTTCTCCTAATCTATTATAGAAAGATAAACTGTCTGTGACTTTCAAACTGACAGATGCCTTTTTTTCCCCTCCCCCCTTTTTAGTCATTTGATGCAAGAAAAACTCAGCATTCTTTTAAAACTATTTCAAATAAACCATTGGAAAAAAAAGAAAAGAAAAGAAAAGAAAAGAAAAGCCCCATGTATGCAGAAGGAAGAAAATAGTAAAGATCAGAGCGGAAATAAACATGGAGACCAAAGAAACAATTCAAAAGATCAACAAAACCAATAGATGGTTGTTTGAAAGGATAAACAAGATTGATGGACCTCTAGGTAGGCTCACCAAGAAGCAAAGAGAGAAGACCCAAATAAACAAAATCAGAAATGAGAGACGCGTCCCGGGTGCACAGTGGTCGGCCGTTGGCGAGAGCAGAACCTGAGCTCAGGCAGAGAGAGCCAGCACCAAGGTGGAGAAGGAGGAGGTTGGTGGCAGCATTAGCAAGGAGGAAGTGGCGCAGTATGACCGGCAGATCTGTCTCTGGGGATTGGAGGCCCAGAAACGGCTGCAGGCCTCCCAGGTGCTTCTTGACGGCATGAAAGGGCTTGGGGCAGAAATTGCCACGAATCTCATCCTGGCAGGAATGAAAGGACTGACCATGCTGGATCATGAACAGGTATCTTCAAAAGACCCTGAAGCTCAGTTCCTGATCGGTACTGGATCTCTTGGCCGAAACAGGGCTGAAGCCTCTTTGGAGCGAGTTCAGAATCTCAACTCCATGGTGGAAGTGAAGGCAGACACTGAGGATATAAAAAAGAAACCTGAGTCATTTTTCACTCAATTTGATGCTGTATGTCCGACTTGCTGCTCCAGGGATGTCATAATTAAAGTTAACCAGATCTGTCACAAAAATCGCATCAAGTTCTTTATAGGAGATGTTTTTGGCTACCATGGATACACATTTGCCAATCTTGGAGAGCATGAATTTGTAGAGGGTAAGACCAAAGTTGCCAATGTTAGCCAAGGAGTAGAAGATGGCCCTGATACCAAGAGAGCAAAACTGGATTCATCTGAGACAACTAAGGTAAAAAAGAAAGTAGTCTTCTGCTCCATTAAAGAAGCACTGGAAGTGGACTGGAGCAGCGACAAAGCAAAGGCTGCCCTGAAGCGCACAACTTCCAACTACTTTCTTCCTCAAGTGCTCCTGAAGTTTTGCACAGATAAGGGAAGAGATCCTAGTTGTGACACCTTTGGGGAAGATTCTGAGCTGTTGCTCCAGATTCGAAATGATGTGCTTGACTCCCTGGGTGTTAATCCTGACCTGCTTCCTGAAGACTTTGTCAGGTTCCTCTTCTCCAAAATGGCTCCTGTGTGTGCAGTGGTTGTAGGGATCTTGGCCCAGGAAATCGTGAAGGTCCTGTCTCAAAGGGACCCACCTCACAACAACTTCTTTTTTGATGGCATGAAGGAAAATGGGATTGTGGAGTGCCTCGGCTCCAAATGAACCCACGCCACGGCAGCCCTGAAGATGCTGACCCCAATGTACCCGCATGCATTCCCGTGCCCTTCCTCCTCCCAAGGCATCTCCAGGCAAGAGAAGAGTGAAGTTATTGGACCAACGCAAACCCTTTCCTGTGAACAATGAGGTCATGCAGATGTACTACTTGCAAGCACCAGCAGCTGCTGCACATGAGGGGCAGAGGGACTGGTTGTCCCCCTCCAGCACTGCGCAGGACTGTTTGCCAGCTCTGCTAAGCAGGCAGCACCTGCAAGCACCCTCCAATGCCTCTCTGTCCTGGTGCCATCATGGCATCACCACACCTCTGTCAGTGATGCCTGCCAGGAACCAGTACACCTGGTTGCATAGGAGCCTCTCACCACCTTCTTGAACTTCTTCGCCTAATGTCACACCAAGGGGAGCATGGCCTCAGGGGAATGAGGCCCAGGCCCAATGAAACATGAGTGGAACCACAGTTCCAAATGCAGACAGGTGCCCTGAGAGGAAAAACATGGCAGGCGGGATATATTTCCTCTGGGGTTTGAAATCCTGAAAAACAACAGGTGGCATCTGGTGCGCTGTTCCTGAGTGTTAGTTGAGGATTAGTGAGTTCCAGCCTGGGCTGTGGGACAGAGGAAACAGTACTGGGTCCTCTAGGGCATTCGGGTGAGACCTTGCAAGTTGAATATTAGGACTGAATATTAGAAAAAGTGTTTTAAAGGCAGGTGCCAGGGTCCCACACCCTTGGGGATTCTGATCTGTGGGGCCACGCTGGGAGGGAGGAGCCTGTCCTGTTCACAGAGCCTGTTTCTGCTGTGGCACGGGAGACTGTTGCATTTAAAGGCTGTGTTGGTCCTTCATTACCCCTGAATGGCAGCTGTTTGTGGTTTTTATATTTCCTAGATTCCCATGGTCTTGAAAAAGGAATGATAGAAATAAAGTTATTTGCTTTAGGAAAGAAAAAAAAAGAAAGAAATGAAAGAGGAGAAATAACAACAGACCACGCCGAAATACAAAGGACTGTTAAAAAATACTATGAATAACTCTATTCCAACAAATTGGACAACCTGCTAGAAATAGACATATTCCTAGAAAAATATAACCTTCCAAAACTCAATCAGGAAGAATCTAAACAGCTCAATAGTTCAATAACTATGGAAGAAATTGAAGCAGTCATCAAAAAGCTTCCAGCAAACAAAAGCCTGGAACCAGATGGCTATACAGGAAAGTTTTACCAAACATTCAAGGAAGAATTAAAACCTATCCTCCTCAGACTATTCCAAAATATCCAAGAAGAAGGAACACTTCCAAACACCTCCTATGAAACCAGCATCACCCTAATACCAAAACCAGATAAAGACAACACAAGGAAAGAGAATTTTAGGCCAATATCTCTCATGAACATAGATGCCAAAATCCTCAACAAAATTCTAGCAAATCGGATCCAGCAGTACATCAGAAAGATCATACACCATGACCAAGTAGGATTCATCCCAGGAATGCAAGGATGGTACAATATCCACAAATCAATAAACATGATACATCACATAAACAAATTGAGAGATAAAAATCACATAGTTATATCAATTGATGCAGAAAAAGCATTTGACAAAATACAACACCATTTCTTGATAAAAAAAAAAAACTCTCAGCAAGGTGGGAATAGAAGGATCATACCTCAACATCATAAAAGCCATATATGATAAACCCACAGCTAACATCATACTCAATGGGCAAAAACTAAAACCATTTCCCCTAAGAACAGGAACAAGACAGGGATGCCCACTCTCACCTCTCCTGTTCAACATAGTACTGGAAGTATTAACCATTGCAATTAGACAAGAAGAAGAAATAAAAGGCATCCAAATTGGAAAAGAAGAAGTAAAGCTGACCTTATTTGCAGATGACATCATAATGTACATAAAAAACCCGAAAGATTCCATCCAGAAACTAATTGACTTAATAAATGAATTTGGCAATGTAGCAGGATACAAAATTAATGCCAAGAAATCTGTGGCATTTCTATATACTAATAGTGAAATTACAGAAAGAGAGACTAAAAAAGCCATCCCATTTACTATCACACCAAAAAAATTAAGATACCTAGGAATAAACCTAACTAAGGAGGTAAAAGACCTCTATGCAGAAAATACAGGACACTGAAAAAAGAGCTAGAGGAAGACGTAAACAGATGGAAGAGCATACTATGCTCATGGATTGGGAGAATCAACATCATTAAAATGTCCATACTACCCAAAGCAATCTATAGATTCAATGCACTACCCATTAAAATACCAATGATGTATTTCACAGACCTAGAAAAAACTCTTCAAAGATTCACCTGGAACAAAAAAGACCGCGAATAGCCACAGCAATCCTGAGAAAGAAGAATAAAGTAGGTGGAATCTCAATACCAGATTTCAAGCTATATTACAAAGCAACTGTTTTCAAAACAGCCTGGTACTGGCACAAGAACAGACATATAGACCAATGGAGTAGAATAGAGAATCCAGATATCCACCCAAACCACTATGCTCAATTAATATTTGACAAAGGAGGCATGAACATACAATGGAGTCAAGACAGTCTCTTCAGTAAATGGTGTTAGGAAAATTGGACAGATACATGCAAAAAAAATGAAACTAGACCACCAAATTACACCATAGACAAAAATAAACTCAAAATGGATACAGAACTTAAACATAAGATGGGAAACCATAAAAATACTAGAGGAATCCACAGGCAGAGAAATCTCAGACATATACCGAAGGAACTTCTTCACTGATACTGCTCCTAGGGCAATGGAAGCTAAAGAGAAAATAAACAAATGGGACTACATCAAAATAAAAAGCTTTTCACAGCAAAAGAAACCATCAACAAAACAACAAGAAAGCCCGCTGTATGGGAGAACATATTTGCAAATGTTATCACCGATAAAGGTTTAATCTCCAACATCTACATGCAACTTATACAACTTAATAAAAGGAAGATACATGATCCAATAAAAAAATGGGCAATGGACCTCAACAGAACCTTTTTGAAAGACGACAGAAGGAAGGCCAAGAGACACATGAAAACATGTTCAAAGTCACTAATTATCCAAGAGATGCAAATCAAAATGACAATGCGATACCATCTCACACCTGTCAGAATGGCAATCATCAACAAATCAACCAACAACAAGTGTCGGCAAGGATGTGGAGAAAAAGAAACCCTTGTGCACTGTTGGTGGGAATGTAGACTGGTGCAGCCACTGTGGAGAACAGTATGGAGTTTCCTCAAAAAACTAAAAATGGAACTCCCATTTGACCCAGCAATCCCACTCTTAGGAATATATCCTAAAAAACTATAAATACCAATCAGAAAGGATTTATGCACCCCTATGTTCATAGCAGCACAATTTACAATAGCTACAATTTGGAAACAGCCTAGGTGCCCGTCAGCAGAAGAATGGATCAGAAAACTATGGTACATCTACACAATGGAATTCTATGCTACCATTAAAAAGAAGGAATTCTTACCATTTGCAGCAACCTGGATGGAACTGGAGAGCCTCATGCTAAGTGAAATAAGCCAGTCAGTGAAGGAGAAATACCACATGATATCACTCATTTGTGGATAATAAAGAACATTATAAACTGATGAATAAAAGGATAGATACAGAGGCAGTAAAGAATCAAACAGACTGTCAAATTACAGCAGGAAGTTTAAGGAGAGGTGGGGTAGATAAGAGATCAACCAAAGGACTTGTATGCATGCATATAAGCATAACCAATGAACACAAGAAACTGGGGACTTGGGATATGCCTGGGAGGGTCGGACAATGGGGAGATATGTATACATGTAACACAATAAAAAAATTTTAAAAAAAGAGCATGTACTTTGGTTACAGGTTCCCCAGCCCCTCTCTGTAGGGGCACATGAAGGAGGCAACCAATTGATGTGTCTCTCTCACATTGATGTTTCTCCCCTCTTTTCCTTCCTTTCCATTCTCTCTAGAAATCAATGGAAAAATATCTTCAAGTGAGGATTTAAAAAAAAAAAGTTACATCCTTTGTATTGTTTGGTCTCAACAAAATCTACCCAAGTAAACAAGGTCCTCCTATTAAAGTCAAAATAAAGTTTAGCTAAGAGATCCTAAAGGCTCCAGGTACGAAGTCCACTACCACACACCCTGTTTGTTCCTTGGCTGCCCACCCACCACCACCATTTATCCAGGAGCCCTAGATCTCCACCGGGACGTCCATTCCCTCATGAGCCTTCAGGTCAATGCCTGGGGAACAGAGTCCAGAAAAAGCCTTCCATCCTTGCTCTGCGACAACCTCTTGAAGAAAATTTTCCACCAGCAATTCAGATTGGGACCTCACTCTTCCTTATTATTGCCCCAACTGGTTAAATCACTCTGCTGATGAATCAGGGTCTTTCTTTCCTCTTCTCCTTTTGTTATTTTAATTAATTTATTTATAAATCTCACCTTGCACTCTTGCAACTCTTGTTCCCACCAGCCTCATTAAGAGAGTCCCACCCTGCCTGGCCCATGTGGCTCAGTGGTTGAGCATCCTCCCATGCACCAAGAGGTCACCAGTTTGTTTCCGGGTTAGGGCACATACCTGGGTTGTGGGTTTGATTCCCAGTAGGGGGCAAGCAGGAGGCAGCTGATTGATGTTTCTCTTATAGATGTTTCTCTTTCTCCCCCCTCCCTTGCTCTCTCTCTCTCTAAAAATCAATGAAAACGTATTTTTTTAAAAGAGAGGGAGTCCCATCCAGTTGTGCTCTCCCCCCAGGAGCATGCCCGCACCTTTCCCCTCTCCTTCTTCTTTCCCCACAAGCTTGCATCTCCTAAACTCTAAGGGTTCCCAAGAGACTTGCAACCAGGGGAGCAATGGGCAGGGCAATTCATCCTAGAACCTGTCTCCAAGGCCCGCTTTCCCTGACTTCTCAGTGAGCCAAAGTAGCCTCACCTCAGCTCATTTCTTCCCTTCCCCATTTCTAAAGAGCCAGAGCAGTCCTGCCTGGCTCTCCTGCTGCTTCTTCTATTCTACCCTAAGCCCTTTCCTGTTTCAATGTCCCCAGTTCTCTCTCTTCCTCCCTCCCCTTCTCTGGAATTAGAGTCAAGCCAGGTGCAGGACCGGAGCCACCAGACCCCTTAATCCTGGCATTGCTGAGCAAAGGTGTCAATCCCAGCCTCCCTGATCCAGCTAGCTGTCAGACTGTAGGTTAGAATGGCAGAGGAGGAGGGTTCTGTGGGCGAAGAGGATGTGTTCCTGGCTTTTTCCCAGAGACCTTCTCTTCCTAGGGGTCCCCTACGTCAGGCCTTGGACAAGGCCTTCTTTATATTCATTGCCCTCTTTCTGACACTACTGATGCTGGAGGCTCTTTATAAGCTCCTGTGCCCGCTGCCATGGGCAAAATTTGGGGAATGGCTTCTGGGAACACCTCAGGAGGATGAGCTGGATTTGTGACCACCTTTTCTATAAACATCCTCTTATCCTGGCAAGGAGGTGAGAGGGGAGATGGAGGGAAGTGGGACTGTTGGGCACTGTGGAGGGGACACTTGGATAGTTTAGAGCAGCTGTCTAAAATTTCTGCACCTATACTCCAGAAGACAATTTGTTAAAAGTTTGTACTTTTCACTTATTTTTAAGCAAGCATCTAAATTTTTTCATCATTAATCGAAATTATTTCAAGGATGCAATTCCTGGCATATTGAAAATATTCACATTTTAGCCTTAGCTATTTTCGCTCAGTGGTTAGAGCACTGGCCCCCAGACTGGGGTCTCCAGTTCCATTCTGGTCAAGGACACATACCTGGGTTGCAGGATGGAGTAACCAATTGATGTGTCTCTCTCACATCAATGTTTCTCTCTATCTTCCTTCCTTCCTCACTTCCTCCCTCCCTCCCTCCCTTCCACTCTCACTTAAAATATCAATAGGGGAAAAATATCCTTTGGTGAAGATTATCAACAAAAAGAAAAGATTCACATCTATACTAATAAAAGGTAATATGCTAATTAGACCAGATATACCTGACGTATTCTGGACGTCCTTCCTGACAAAGCCAGGGCCCAGGCAAAGCTGCCTAGGGTCCTGGGTACCTGTGGCTGGCTGGAGGAAAGCCTGGCTCCCGGGTCCAGGGGCTGAGGCAGAGGCAGTTAGGGGTGATCAGGCAGGCAGGTAGGCAGGCAAGCAGTTAGGAGACAGTGGTCCCGGACTGGGAGAGAAATGTCCGACTGTGGTTTTAGGCCTGATCCCATAGGGATCCCCAGAGGGTGCAGGTGGGGCTGAGGGATTCCCCCCTCCCTCCATGCACAAATTTTGTACACCAGGCCTCTAGTTTTTAAATAAAACAATTAAATCACCCTTTTGAATGCCCAGAGGAGTTGAAATATCAGAATTGAAACATTATTAAAAATATATAAGTAAGGCCCTAACTGGTTTGGCTCAGTGGATAGAGCCTTGGGCTACGGACTGAAGGGTCCCAGGCAGGACACATGCCCATGTTGTGGGCTTGATCCTCAGTGCAGGAGGCCACCAATCAATGATTCTCTCTCATCATTGATGTTTCTATCTCTCTCTCCCTCTCCCTTTCTCTCTAAAATCAATAAAATACAAAAGTGTATGACTTAAAAAAAAATAAGTAAGCTCTTTACAAGTAAGCTCATTATTTTTCTTCTTTTTCTCCTTGAACTCCTACTACCAATCCACTTCTCCAGAGATAATTTTATGCTTTTATACTTGAAAGTCTCTGATGAAAAATATTTTTCTTTCTTGTAACCAAAATTCTAGTTTTTAAAAAATTTCAAGGTAAAAAAAAATAAATTTCTTCGAGGTTACCATTACAACTGTAATGACAGCAGGACTGATCAAATAGCATGAAGATTGTACACAATTTTATCATTGTTAAAAATTTAAGAATACATTTTTAAAAATTTGTTTATTTTCCCTATTGCCCTCCCTGCCCCCCCCCCCCCCTCAGTTACTGTGGTTCTCAATCTTCCTAATGCCAGGACCCTTTAATACAGTTCCTCATGTTGTGGTGACCCCCAACCATACTGTTGTGAATCGTAATGTAAATATCTGTGTTTTCTGATGGTCTTAGGCGACCCCTATGATGGGATCGATGGACCCCCAAAGGGGTTGCGACCCACAGGTTGAGAACCACTGCCCCAGTACACGCCCTCACCTATCTCCCCCCACCCCCTAAAAATACATTTTTAATGAGTAGAAGCGGTGGTGTTTATGGTGCCTACATATCTGTTTACTTAAGAGAAGGTAAGATTATCTCCAAGCGATTTCATGGTTGAGAACTGCACTTTTTTTTTAAGAGGGGGAAAGTCTATTGTAAAAGGGAAAAGGAAGGAAAAGAGCTTCTACTGCAGGCATTTACTCAGGAAGACTAACTTGGGGAAAGTTGAGGATCTGAAAATTAAATTCCTCTGTCTCCCAGGTGCTCGTGCTGTTTGGAGAGAAGTCATTTTCCTCAATTCGAAGCCGGCAGGCTCAGCTGTCAGGAAGGAGGGCGTGGTGTTCTTTAATGGGAGGCCTCGGAGAGGTTGGAACGCTGTGGCCTAGAAAGTGACCAGATGCTCGCCTCCCGGGAGTGCGCAGCGGTGCTGGCGGCGGGCATCGCAGCGCCAGGGCCGCGCCAGCCTTTCCGGTCGCCCCCGGCCCTCCCTCACCTCTGGACCCAACCTTGCCTCCAAGTCCCTGCAGGCTCCCTAAAACGGGGCGAGGTGGATGCGGTGCGGCGGGCATCCAAGGTGGCTTCTCTCTTCGTTCTTTCCACAGCTCTCCGAGGGAAAGGAGACGAGCCCGAGACCCGAGGTACTTCCCGAGGCTCCTTTCGCCTAACGGCCTCCGGCGGCAATTCGCACAGATCCTCCTCAAAGCGCCCGCCCGTGTCGCCAGTCCCCAGGCCCTGGAGCTCCTGCGCCACGCGCGGCGCTGGTTCTTCATCGCCCTTGCCGGCGAGACCCGTCCAGAAACGGGCGGAGAAATACCTATGTCCCACTTACTTGGTTGGTCATTAATTCTGTGGTGGAGCTTGTAAAGCAAATCAACAGTAATAACAACAGCAACACATTGTTGTGATCGTTTGTATGCACGTGCGCTGCTTTCAAGATTGGAGGCGTAGAAGTAGCAGGGGCGCCCAGCCCGTGGGCGGGGAGGGTAGGCGCCGCCGATGCACCCGTGCAAGCCGGCACCTGGCAGGTAGGAAAGCAGCTCGGACGGGCTCGACAACAGCCCCATCGAAAGGAAAAGGTCTATTTCCCTCCAGAGAGACTCCCGCCTTCCGTGCACCTGGCGCAGCCTTGGAGGGCCCAGTTCCCTAGCTGCCCTGCCCCGTCGCCCCGCCCCTCCTGGGAAAGGTGGCTCCGCCCTCCCGGCACGCGACTCGCTGGCGGTTGGTCCGCCGCTGGAAGTTTCTGATTGGCCGAGTCTCAGAGGCGCTGGGTGAAGAGAGCTCCGCTGGCGGCGCTCTGAGTGGGAACGAGTCAGAGTCGTACGACAAAATGGCAGCCCCCGGTTGCTGAGGGACGCGCGGCGGCAATCAGCCCGCCTCTAAGGTCAAGCGGAAGGCAAGCCTCTCACTATGCAGGAGGCACTGGAGGCGTTCGGGGGTCGGCTCACCGTCACTTCCAGCCTCTGGGAGGGACTGGGTTCCGTACGACAATATGGCCGCGCTCAGGTGCCTGTGGGGGGAGACGGCGACTTCCGGTCCAGAGTAGGGCCTGCGGCGGGAGGGGGAGGGAAAGGGGAGGGAGCCATGCGAGCTTCTGATATCCGCGCTGAGGGTCGCCTCGAGAGGCCGTTTCGGAGGTGTGGGCCGGGCGGTGCGGGGTGAAGGCGGGAGCGGTACTGTCGAGGGAGCGATACCGGGGCGTCCCGGGCTAAGTCTGAGGGGCAGGCGGTGGTACTCTCCCTCCGATCCCTGAAGGGGAGTAGAGCGGGCGGGGGGCCGAACTGGGGGAGGGGGCTTGGCGGGAAGCTCATCTGGGGGAAGGAGCCAGACCTAGGGCTGGGGTCCGGGAGGAATCGGGACAACCCAGCGAGGGGCTCACAGTCGGTTACCGGTCGCAGAGAGAAAGGGGAAGATTAGGGTGGGGTGAGAGGGAGGGGACTTGAGGTGAGATACGTCCAACCTGACTCCCCGGTTTGAGACTCCTCAGGGGTGGAAATGGAGGTAATTCAGAAAGAGGAATGAATTGTTGGGAGGGAATCCTCTTTGATTCAGAGAGTCTGTGAGTTGGAGTAATCCTTCAGGATGGGGTGAAGGTGTGAATTTGACATGTTTGAAAGCAGAAGGGGGGGAAATGTGAGGCGGTGCTGACAGGGGTGCAGTTTTAGTGTCTGTGCCAGAGGGATGTTGGTGAAACCTGGAGCTCAGTGTAGGAAGTGGCCCAGGGGTTGGGAGGAAAAACCAACTTGGCAACTAAGAGAAATACTGGGGAAACTGAACGACCGGATATGATATGAGGGGTGGAGCTGGGGGTGGGGACTTGAGGTTTCAGATGCATTGGGGCTTCCTACCACAGGGCCCCAAAACATAGTGCTCATCATTGCTGAGGAGAGGCAGAGAGGACATGTTGGGCGTTACTGAAATCCAAGAAGATGGGAAATGTGTGAGATGAAGGGGTGGGGCTCTGCTGGAGGAGGCTCTTTCTAAAGCCCTGTCCCCTTCCAGCAGGAATTACAAAATTCCCAACACTTCCTCCCTTCTGGGGATTTGATCCTCCATGGCCACCGATAACAGCATCATTGTGCTGGATGATGATGATGAAGATGAAGCAGCTGTGCAGCCAGGGCCCTCCCACCCACCCCTCAATTCGGCCTCACCCCAGGCAGAAGCCCCTGCCTCCTCTCAGCCCCATGGGGCTGGAGGGAACAGTAGTTCTGGCGGCAAGAAATGCTACAAGTTGGAGAATGAGAAGCTTTTTGAAGAGGTGAGCTGTGAGGGAGAAGACTTGTATCCTGGGGAGAGGGGTGGCCACTTGGCTCTCTTGTCCTTTCTTCCCCACTAACCCTACATGCCTTATTTCTCTCAACCCCCCCCCCTTGTCTCTTTCCCCTCCCTTCTTCCCCTGAACCCTCCAGTTCCTTGAACTGTGTAAGGTGCAGACAGTGGACCATCCTGATGTGGTCCCATTCCTCTGTAAACGGCAGCAGCGTGCCCACTCTCTGTTTCTGGCCTCAGCGGAGTTCTGCAACATTCTCTCTCGGGTCCTGTCTCGGGCCCAGAGCCGACCGGCTAAGCTCTATGTGTACATTAATGAGCTCTGCACTGTTCTCAAGGCTCATTCGGCCAAGAAAAAACTGAACATAGCCCCTGCTGCCACCACCTCTAGTGAGCCCTCTGGGAGTAACCCTCCTGTAGACCCCACCTCAGACCCCACAAATGCCGAGACCACTGGCTCTGAGGCCCCAAGGACCCGTGGTTCCCGACGGCAGATCCAGCGCTTGGAGCAACTGTTAGCACTCTATGTGGCAGAGATTCGACGGCTGCAGGAAAAGGAGTTGGATCTCCAAGAATTGGATGATCCAGATTCCACATACTTGCAGGAGGCAAGATTGAAGCGGAAGCTGATCCGTCTCTTTGGGCGGCTGTGTGAGCTGAAAGACTGCTCTTCACTGACAGGCCGAGTCATAGAGCAGCGCATTCCCTACCGTGGCACCCGCTACCCAGAGGTTAACAGGCGCATTGAGCGGCTCATCAACAAGCCAGGGCCTGATACCTTCCCTGACTATGGAGATGTGCTGCGGGCCGTGGAGAAGGCAGCTGTTCGGCACAGCCTTGGCCTCCCCCGACAGCAGCTCCAGCTCATGGCTCAAGATGCCTTTCGAGATGTGGGTGTCAGATTACAGGAGCGACGCCACCTTGATCTCATCTACAACTTTGGCTGTCACCTCACAGATGATTATAGGCCAGGTAGGGATTAGTGAGATGCTCATCAATAACCCTTAAATGTCAGATGTGTGGTAGAGGGGGCATCTCTCTAGTCCCTTCTAGTGGGTTTGGGCTGAATACTCTGACTTTATATCTTCCCACACAGGCATTGACCCTGCATTGTCAGACCCTGCCCTGGCCCGGCGCCTTAGGGAAAACCGGAGCTTGGCCATGAGCCGACTGGATGAAATCATCTCCAAATATGCGATGATGCAAGACAAGAGTGAGGAGGGCGAGAGACAGAAGAGAAAAGCCCGGCTCCCTCAAACCACCTCTTCCCATTCTCCAGATCCCCCCAAAGCCTCCTTGGATTCTGGTGAGGTGTGGAAGGGATATACCTTTTAGAGAAACCTTGTTCTTCCCCTGCACTGGCCAGCAGGTGTCTAGGGTGACTGATGGGGAAGTTTACAGAAGGAACACAGACCCAGACCCTCTGGGGCAAGGGATTTCTTTTTTTGTTGGCAGTCCTCATCTGAGGATTTTTTTAAATTTATTTTTTAAATATATATTTTATTAACTTCTTTTACAGAGAGGAAGGGAGAGGGATAGAGAGTTAGAAACATCGATGAGAGAGAAACATCGATCAGCTGCCTCCTGCACACCCCTTACTAGGGATGTACCACAACCAAGATACATGCCCTTGACCGGAATCGAACCTGGGACCCTTCATTCTGCAGGCTGATCTCTATTCACAGATCCAAACCGGCTAGGGCAGGATTTTTTTTTTTTAAATATGTATTTTATTGATTTTTTTTACAGAGAGGAAGGGAGAGGGAGAGAGAGATAAAAAACATCAATGATGTGAGAGAAACATTGATCAGCTGCCTCCTGCACACCCTACTGGGGATCAAGTCCCCAACTTGGGCACGTGCCCTGACTGGGAGTCAAACCATAATCTCCTGGTTCATAGGTTGATGTGCAGCCACTGAGCCACACTGGCTGGGCTGAGGATATATTTTCTTTTTTAAAAATATATTTTATTGATTTTAGAGAGGAAGAGAGAGGGAGAGAGAGATAGAAACATCAATGATGAGAGAGAATCGTTGATCGGCTGCCTCCTGCACACCCCCTACTGGGGATTGAGCCCGCAACTCAGGCATGTGCCCCCAGCTAGAATCGAACCTGGGACTCTTCAGTTTGCAGGCCAACGCTCTATCCATTGAGCAAAACCAGCTAGAGCGAGGATATTTTTTCCATTGCTCTTCAGAGAGAGTAGAGGGAAGGAGGCGAGGGGGGAAGAGAGGAAATGATGTGAGGGAGACACACCCACTGGTTGCCTGTCTCATGCCCCTGCCGGGGAGTGGGGGAGGAAATGAGGGGGGAGGCGCGAGGGGGAGAGTAGGTATATGTCCTTGGTGCCCTTGACCAGGAATTGGTGGTGTTCCTTTAGTGAGTAGGTTGGACATTCTAACCACTAAGACACACTGGTCAGGGAAGGGATTTCTTAGAGAAACTCCTTTGTCCCCCAGGGCACTAGTGGAATGGCATCCCAGGAACACCCTACCTCTTCCAAGGCTGAGACAGATGATGAAGATGAGGAAAGTGAGGAAGAGGAGGAAGAAGAGGAAGAGGAGGCAGAAGAAGAGGAGGAAGAGGAGACTACAGATTCTGAAGAAGAGGGGGATCTGGAACCAATACCAGAAGGTCAGGAGGAGGAGGAAGAGGAGGAAGAAGCAGGTATGTCAAGGAAAGTCCTTTCACCTGTCAATTTCCTGTGTTGGGCATGAACCACTTGTTTGAGACCCTTCTTGGCAGTGTTCTTTCCCTGGTTCTCATGCTACTCCTCCCCTCTTATTTTTCCAGATAAGGATGAAGACCAGAGCCCCATGTGCCCACCACAGATCTCCACTGAAAAGAACCTGGAACCTAGCAAAGGGATCAGCAGGTCTTCAGGGGAGCGGCAAAACAGAGGACTCATAGTGTTACCATCTTCACTGTCAGAAGAGCCCTTGGCACTTTCCAGTATAGATGCTGGAAGCAATGAAGACTGTCAGGAGGAGTTGCCCCAGGAGAAGGAGAGCCCTGTGTCTCAGGTCTTTGAGCTCGAGATTGAAGCCTTGACTGTGGATACCACCCCTTCCCCTGAGGAGGGGGACATTTCCTCTTCCAGGAAACAATCAGAGGACCCCCTTACCACTGTTGTGGAGAATGGAGCAGCCATGGTCACCTCCACTTCCTTCAATGGAGGTGTCTCTCCTCATACCTGGGGAGATTCTAGTCCCCCCTGTAAGAAATTTCGAAAGGAGAGGCAAACAGGAGCAGGACCTTTAGGAAACAGGTAACAACAAGGAGGAAGAAGAGGGGATTGAAGGAGGGATTGCAGGGGATTTTCTAAGAGGAGTGTTGAGGAACTGAGTCTGCTGGGGAAGACTGACACTCTCCCTCCAGTTCCAGACTGCCTACACTTATGTTTCTGTCCCTAGCTATGTGGAAGGGCAAAGGGAAGTACAGGAGAAGACTGGGAAGAAGATATGTACCCTGCCCAACCCACCTTCCCCTTTGGCTTCCATGGCACCAGTTGCTGATTCTTCAACAAGAGTGGACTCTCCCAGCCATGGTCTGGTGACCAGCTCCCTCTGTAGCCCATCTCCAGCCCAGTTGTCCCTAAATCCCCAGTTAAAACCCTCTCAGCCTAGCACTTACAAGGTAAGAGGGCGAGGCTGTTTTTCCTGACTTCATTCTCTTTCAGTGTCCACTTTCAGGTGCACCATCTGAATATTGCACTCACCACATCCTCAGTCTTTTTCCTAACCCAATTTTTAATCTTTAATAAGTCCTTCCTTATGTTTCTCCTCCCCCTATATTCCAGACCTCTCTGACTCTTGTGTCTCACTCGCTTACAGATGAGTGTGGCCACACAGTGCGATCCAGAGGAGATCATCGTGCTCTCAGACTCTGATTAGCTGCTTCCCCACCACTCCCTGACTCCAGAATGTTTGAGGATAGGATTTGGAAGCAGATGACTGAGGAAGGGATGGACTGAGCTAATCCTCTTTTGGTGGTGTTTCTTTTAAAAAAACAAAAACAAAAAAAAAACTTGTTTTACAGTAAACAATAAAGTTCTTTTCTTATTGCATCCCTGTCTTTGTCCTGCTCTCATCAATTGGCACCAGCTGTTCTCTAGCTCAAAGTTTGCCAGCTCCGGCCCGGGCCCGGGTAGCCCTGGATCTGTCCTTGCTAGCCTACCCTTAGCCCCGCTCTGCTGGAGTTTCACCTGGAAAAATGTGCTTGAGCTCTTTACTTTCCCACTTCGAGGGGGTAGGAGTAAAAAAAGCCAATCAGGGGCCCACTCAAGGTTACATGGCCAATCCAGGCCCGGAGGAAGGGGGCGGGGCTTTGGGGATAATAGGGCGTTTAGGTCCCGAAAAACCACTAATGGCCACAGCTCCAAGGGAAGAGGCAGGCTTACAGAATTAAAGGAGAATGAGTGCCTCGGCCAAACAAAATCCTGAGACCTCAACGGCGGAAGAGACCTGGTACCTTTAAGACGTAATGAAGTGACTGCTTAAAGGAGAAGTGACTGAGTCGGCCAAATAATGCCCTGCGACAAGGGCTGGGTGCCCGTCTGTGCCTTTAAAGCCGGACGGGCAGGAGGCGGAGCAGAGGCGGAGGGCGGAGGGAGTCGGCGCAAGATGGCGGCGGGAGGGGCTCAAGCTGCGGCTCTGGCGGCCGAGTGAGGGGCGGGGGGGCCCCGGGGCGCGCGGCCCGGTAAGCGTAGACGCGCAGGGTTTGGGGGCGCCTTCCGGGTGGGAGAGGAGATCAAAGTAACTCTTGGGGCGGAGCAGAGGGGGGCGGGGCCCGACGTGGGCGGGGGTAGGCAAGGGGCGGGGCCGAAAAGGCCACCGGGGCGGGTTTCTAAGGGGGCGGGGCCGAATGGGCTTGTGGGCGGGTCTTGACGTGGGGGGGCGAAAGGGGCGTGACCCTCGAAAGAGCCTGGAGCATTGCCTAGGGAACTGCAGAGAGAGAGTGATTTTCAGTAACGGAGCAGACCTGCCCCTTCCCAAGAAAAGGGTGCAAAACATCAAAAAGGTAAATTTTGGAAAGAGGCTCCCTGAGAAAATGGGAAATTCCAAGGGGAGGCACCCCATTCCCATGGAGTACCTCTTTCTCTAACCGCTAAAGAAAGCACTGACTTGGAGTCAGAACAACTGAGTTTGCTGGCGCTGCCACTTGGTGGCTGAGGCCCTGAATAATCTCTTGGTATTTCTTAGCAGCAGTTTCCTCACCTATCAAGTGGGGTTGAGAGGAATACCTTACTTCACAGTGTTGTGTGGGAGTTACTCAAGTAATGGGTGTGAACATATTTTTAAACTGTAAAGGGTTGTTTCATTGTGTTATTATTTTTTTCTTTCCAGAGACCCCCCCGGCCGCCCTCCTCTTTTCCTCATTCCTGTGGCTGGGGGGGTACCACCTCCCTCCACCCTCCACCCTCCACACCATGGAGACATCTCCTTTGTCTCCAAGTGGGGCAGCACTCCCTCTGCCTCTGTCGCTGGCCCCGCCCCCACTGCCCCTGCCTGCAGCTGCAGTGGTACATGTGTCCTTCCCGGAGGTAACCAGTGCCCTCCTGGAGTCCCTCAATCAGCAGCGACTACAGGGCCAGCTCTGCGATGTGTCCATCAGAGTGCAGGGCCGGGAGTTCAGAGCTCATCGTGCTGTCCTGGCTGCCTCCTCCCCTTACTTCCACGACCAGGTCCTACTCAAGGGCATGACCTCCATCTCACTGCCTAGCGTCATGGACCCAGGCGCCTTCGAGACTGTTCTGGCTTCAGCTTACACTGGTCGCCTCAGCATGGCTGCTGCTGACATTGTCAACTTCCTCACAGTGGGTTCTGTGCTCCAAATGTGGCACATTGTGGATAAATGCACTGAACTTCTTCGAGAAGGCCGGGCCTCTGCCACTGCCACTGCCACCACCATCACTACAGCTGCAGCCACCTCAGTCACTGTCCCTGGTGCTGGGGTCCCATCAGGGAGTGGGGTCACTGTGGCCTCTGCCACCATGGGCTCTGTGCGCTCCCACGCCTCCAGTCGTGCCAGTGAGAATCAGTCCCCTAGCAGCAGCAACTACTTCAGCCCCCGAGAGTCAACTGATTTCTCATCTTCCTCCCAAGAGGTGTTTGCAGCTTCAGCAGTGGGCAGTGGGGAGCGTCGAGGAGGTGGCCCTGTATTTCCAGTCCCTGTGGTTGGCAGTGGGAGCGCTACCTCTGGGAAGCTGCTACTGGAGGCAGATGAGCTGTGCGATGAGGGTGTGGATCGAAGGGGTTCGATGGTTCCTGGGGCGGGGCTCCGACGGCCTACCTATGTGCCCCCCAGCATCATGCCACAGAAGCATTGGATATATGTAAAGCGGGGTGGAAACTGCCCAGCATCAACGCCCCTGGTTTCCCAAGACCAAGAACTGGAAGAGGAGGAGGAGGAAGACCTGGTTTTGACCTGTGAGGATGATGAAGAAGAGGAGCTAGGGGTAGGGTCCGGGGTTTCAACTGGGGGAGGAACGGAGGCCACCCTTAGCATAAGTGATGTTCGGACTCTGACTGAGCTTCCAGGCAAGGGAGAGGAGCAGGTCAATTTCTGTGAATCCTCCAATGACTTTGGCCCCTATGAGGGTGGGGGTCCTGGGGCAGAGCTTGATGATTCAGGGAGGCCCACCCCTTCCTCCTATTCCTCCTCCCTCCCATCACGGCCTCTGCTTCCTGTAGATGTGCAGGGCAACCAGATCCTAGTCTTCCCATCGCCTTCCTCCTCCTCCTCACAGGCTCCAGCCCATCATCCAGAGAACCAAGCTGAACACGAGGCTGTGACTCTGAGGGGCACATCCACAGGGAGCCTGGGTGTCCTGGGTGGCGCTGGTGGGACCCTTGGAGGGACAGGCAGTGGGGACGGGAATAAGATCTTCCTGTGTCACTGCGGAAAAGCCTTCTCCCATAAGAGCATGCGAGATCGTCACGTGAACATGCACCTCAACCTGCGGCCCTTTGACTGCCCTGTGTGCAACAAAAAGTTCAAGATGAAGCACCACCTGACCGAGCACATGAAGACACACACAGGCCTCAAGCCCTATGAGTGCAGCGTCTGCGCCAAGAAGTTCATGTGGCGGGACAGCTTCATGCGCCACCGAGGACATTGTGAGCGTCGGCATCGCCTGGGTGGAAGTGGGGCTGGACCGGGACCCACAGGGCCAGCCTTGCCACCCAAGAGAGAGTCCCCTGGGGTGGGCGCAGGCAACAACGAGGGGAGTGGGGCCACGCCCCCTTTGGGCCGTGGGGCCTGGTCTCCGCCAGGCGTCCACAAAGTGGAGATGGGCTTCAGTGGGGGTGGAGGAGCAAACTAAAGAAAGGAGCAGGCTATGGGGTTGGTTTTCAGGTCAGAGAAAACACGGAGCACCAGCCAGAGTGCTCTGGTCCCCAGGTGCTCTCCCACTGCTGTTACTGTCTTCCTTATCTACATACTTGTATATATTCTGCCCGGGGAGCCACATGGCGCCATCACCACCCCATTCCACTCCTCAGCCCCTCCCCCTCAAAGTATCCGGAAATTAAGCCCTTCCTTTCCCTCAGGGTGCACTGAAGGCCCGGCTCCAGAATAGGGCGCACATGGTGGGGGGAGGGAGAGGGCGCCTGTTGAGCATCCTGGAGTTCCAGGGTCAAGGGTCAGGTGGTTGTAGTGTGTATCTTAAGTCTGTGTTGTTGTGGGGACCAGGTCTTGGAACCCCATCCTTGTCCTAGAACCCTCCCCCAAGGATGTGCTCCTTAAATCTACCCTAGCCCCTCCCTTTCCATGGGTCCCCTCACTCTATTCTCTTTGGGGAAAGAGGAGACAGGGAGGGAGGAAGTTGTAGGAATACAAGGTTTTTATTTTAAATCTTATTTTTTTTAAACGGTGATTAAAATATTTATTGGTCGGTTGACTTGGCTTCCCACAACCCCTATGTGTTTGCTGGGGACCTAGCACAGGTAGGGGAAGGCACAGTAATGGTTCTCGGAGAAGTGGATTCTGCGGGGAGGAGGCGCGAGGAGGAGCCTACGGTTGGGTTGGGCTTCGGCTCAGAGTTGGTGTGGCGCGGGGGGCGGCAGCGGACCCGGGACCAGAACTGGAGTGGACGTTCAGGCGTCCCTCCCCTCCAGTGAAAGATGCACCTGCCGGCCACACCCGAGCCCGACCAGTGCGGGCATTTCCTCCGCCCTCTGACTGGCAGTTGGAGGAAAGAGAAAGTGAAAGGGGAACTGGAGGCTTGGGCTGAAGAGATCGTGGCGCCATGAAGCCCTTGTCCCTACTCCTCGCTGTGGCTTTGGGTGAGCGAGCCCCGCGCCTCTTTACCCTGGAACCCAAGGGGGGAGGGAGCGAAAGGGAGGTGACCTCGCCGCGCGCCCCTGCAAGTCCCTAGAGATCGTGGGTCACCTGCTTCCTGAGCCGCCCCTCTCACCCAGGCTTGGCGAACGCGGTCTCGGCGGGACCGGCTGTGATCGAGTGCTGGTTTGTGGAGGACGCGGGCGGGGGCCGCCTGCACAAGAGACCGGCCGCGCTGCTGCTGCGCCAGGGCTCGGGGACACCGCCGCCCCGGCCGGACCTGGACCCCAAGCTCTACCTCCGAGTGCACGGTGAGTCTTCCCGGACTCACCTCCACCTCCCCGCCTCAGCTCGCGCGACCTCGAGTTCGGCTCCTCCTCTGTAAAATGAGTCTGGGTTACTTCAGATCTCTCCCTACCGGGTAGTTTGTGCATTTGAAGTTCCCTGGACACTGCCCTCCCCACCCCTTTCCAAGCAGTGACTACTCTGCAACCTCCCCCGCCTTCGCAGACCCTGCGGGCGCCCTGCAGTCGGCCTTCAGGCGGTACCCCGCGAGCGCCCCCGCCCCGCACTGCGAGATGAGCCGCTATGTCCCGCTCCCCGCCCCGGCGAAGTGGGTCAGGGGCCTAGCCCCGGTGCAAAGCTGCCCGCGGGCCCTGGACGGGACTTGGTTCATGGTCAGCATGTCCAGCCCAGTCGTCAGCCTCTCCAGCCTCCTGCGACCACAGTCCGAGTCTCAGCCGGAGCCTGCGGTCATCACCATGGCAACAGGTAGCTGGGGAGGGCAAGTGGGCTAAATGGGTGTATCCTAAGAGTGCGGATCAGCCTTCGACTGCTGTGTAGGCTTGAGCGAGTCATTTCCCCAATAGGTGTTGCTTCCTTAGTTGTAAAGCGAGTGGATCAGCTAAAAGGAAACCAACTCTGCTGTGTCTTCCAGCCCTGCCCAGTAAAAAACAAACAAACTCCCACACAACGCCCTCCCCCCCCCCTGAGGTTTGGGGCGGGGCTTGCGGGGGAGGTGGGGTTTCCAGGCACCCGACTTTGAGAAAGTTGTAGAGAGCCTCAGAGCAGAAATTTTCCTCTCCTCCCAGATCTCTATCTCGCTAGGCACCCCCACCTTTGCGGTTCACAGGGTGTCAAAAACCAGCCTCGAGCCCCACCCGTGTCCACATCCGGTGCTTCCGCAGTCAGCGAAGTGAGAGCTCCTGACCTTCCTGACAACCCCTTACCTATGGCACCTGGGGATGCTCAGGCTCTTTTGTCACCAAATGGTGTGCTCAAGGGGGTGCAAGGGACAGCGGGAACCAGGCTGTTCCCATTGCAAGCAGCGGGCAACTCGGGTTGAAGCCCAGCGGTCCACCACTTCGCTGGGGATCGGAGGGAGAGGGGGAAGGGGAGGGTAAAACAAGAAGAGGGGAGGTCTAACCCGGATACATAGGAGCTCCACACGCTGGCAGCGGATTGGGGAGGATATGAGTCGACTCCTACGCTTCCCTCAGTTTTGGGCGATTTTATGTAAACAATACACCCGGACCAGCAGGTCAATCCCAACCTAGCCCTGCACCTTCCCTCCCCAGAACCTCTTCCCCAGCACCAGCCGCACTGAGCGAGAATCACTCGCAGTACCAGAGAAATGGACTCAGCACAATTCCATCTATTCTTGCTCCCCGCACCCCACCTCTGGGAAGGGGTAGGAGCAAACTGCCATGGGCACAATGGCTTTCCCCAGTGTGGAGGAGTATCTCCCAGAGCTACTGGTTTCACTGGAGTGGGGTGGGAAAGCCCTTTTCTCTCAGTCTTTTTTCAACTGTAAAATGTGTAAGCTGTTTCCCCTTGCCTTTCTGTTGTTGTGACTATAAAGAGAGCCCCTTTGTTAATTTATTCACCGATTCTATAAATATTTATTAGCACCAAGAACAAATTTAGGGCCAGTAGTTCCTACAGGCTGCTTTGGGAGTTTCTGAAAAGTACTGTAACCACCCCCTGGCCTGCGTGGCTCAGTTGGTTGGAGCGTCTTTGTCCAGTGCACCAGGAGGTGGCAGGTTCAATTTCCCCATCAGGATACATATCTAGGTTGGGGATTCAATTTCCCAGGCCACTTTGGGAGAGTATGAGAGGCAACAGGTCAAGATATCCTTCTCCCTCCCCTTCCCCCTCCCCCTCTCTCTCTCAAATCAATCTTTAAAAAGATAAAATATACTGAGTCCCACTCCAGGCAAATTAAATCAGAATCTCTGGGATGGCCCTGTAAGGGTTACAAAGGTGATATGATGTAGATTCTGTTCTCAAGAAGGTTCTTGGCAGATTTGTCACACACACACCACCACCACCAGGGGGATCCAGGGAGCCAGTAAACTGGGTGTGTGTATGTGTGTGTGAGGGGGGAGGGCATGGAATATTACCCATTAGAGCGAAAGTCTTTCCAGAGTCACAGATCATTGATAATTTTGCTAAGATATATTTATACATCTTACCAAACACTTTAAAATGTTTGTTGACAAATGTGCTTTATTAGCATATGTTGTATGATATTTAAATCTCATCATTCTTTTAAAATACTGTTATGGAAAATCTCAAAGATACACAACAGTACAGAGAATGGTATAATAAACCCCTACATACCCATCAGCTATTTGTATAGATAAATGCATTTTATCAAAACCTATCCTTGCCAAAACCAGTTTGGCTCAGTGGATAGGGCATCAGCCTGCGGACTGGGGGGTCCCGGGTTCGATTCCGGTCAGGGGCATGTATCCTGGTTGTGGGCGCATCCCCAGTGGGGGGCGTGCAGGAGGCCGCTGATCGATGTCTCTCATCGATGTTTCTGGCTCTCTATCTCCCTTCCTCTTTGTAGAGAATCAATGAAATATATATATTAAAAAAAAAACTATCCTCACACCTACTTTTCTCTCTTTTTAAAAAAATTGATGTTGACAGAAGAAAGGAGAGGGATAGAGAGAGAGAAACATTGATGAGAGAAACATTGATGAGAAAAACATCATTGATTGGCTGCCTCCTGCACACCCCATGCTAGGCATGTGCCCTGATCAGGAATTGAACCCATGACCTCTTGGTTCCTAGGTCAACATTCAACCACTGAGCCACACCAGCCAGACATTCTTCTCTCTTTTTGAAGCGTTTAAAGAAGATCCCAAGCATTATATTATTTTACTCATAAGTAATTCAGAAAGTATCTCTCCCCCCCCCCCATGATTTTTTTCTCTTCCTCTTTGCTCAATCCCTCCACACCCACCAGAAACCCACTCCCACCCCAGCTGTCATCCTCTTCTCTATGAGTCTGTCTCTATTTTGCTTATTAGTTCAGTTTATTCATTAGATTCCACATATGAGTGAAAGCACATGGTACTTGTCTTTCTCTAACTGGCTTATTTCACTTAGCATAATGCTCTCCAGGTCTACCCATGCTATTGCAAAGGGTAAAATTTCTTTCTTTTTTTACAACTGAGTAGAGAAAGCATTTTTATGAAGTAAGGACTTTTAAAAACAAATCACAGACTGACTGGTGTGGCTCAGTGATTCCCATCATTGATGTTTCTGTCTCTCTCTCCCTTCCTCTTTGAAATAAAAAATATCTGTATTTCAAAACCACAGCCCAGCCACTGATGTGGCTTAGTTGGTTGAGGTGAAGTTGCCAGTCGATAACCAGTGGGAGCACATGCCCAGGTTTCAGGCTTGATCTCCCATTGGGGGTGGTGAGGCAACCGATCGGTGTTTCTCATCAGTGTTTCTAACTCCCTGCCCCTATCCCTTCCTCTCAACTCAATAAAACCATATTTTAAAAAGCACCACAATACCATTATCATACCTAACAAAACAAACAACAATTCCTTAATAACATTTAATTCCTAGCCCATATTAAAATTTTCTCAATTGTTTCAATTATGTTATTTTATGGGGATTTTTTTTTTGCTCAAATCAAAATAAAAAACAGGTCCATATATTATATTTGGTGGCTGTATCTGCTCTGTCTGCCATAACAAAATATCATAGACCAATGGCTGAAACTACAGGAATGTATTTTCTCACAGTTTTGGAGGCTAGGAGTCCTAGATCAAGTAGATCAAGGTGCTAGCAAGGTTGGTGTCTGGTGAGAGCTGGCCCCTAAGGCTGTGTCATCACAGGAGGGGAGGTACTACTCTTCTTACAAGGATACCAGCTCTATCAGACTGGACTCTACATTTATGAGCTAATTTAACTTTCTTACCTCATAGTTCCTATCTGCAAATATAGTCAGTCATATTTCAGGTTAACATACAAATTTGGGGAGGAGGGAGACCACAGACATTCAATCCATAACAGTTTTGTCTCTCTTTTTTAAAAATCCTCACCAGAGGATATGTTTTTCATTGATTCTAGAAAAAGGAAGGGGGAGAGAGAGAAACATTGATGTGAGAAACATCTATCAGTTGCTTCATGTACATGCCAATGGGGGATTGAACCTACAACCTGAGTATATGACCTGACTGGAAATCAAACCCCCTACTTTTTGATGTACCAGACAATGTTCTAACCAACTGAGTGACACTAGCCAGGGCTACAGTTTTGTCTGTTAAATCCCTTTTAAATTTGTCCCTCCCCACCCTACTCCCGCCCCTCCAGTTTTAAATCCTATTGATTTATCCTTTGTTCTATAGAATTTCCCACATTCTCTATTTAGCCAATTGTTTACTCATTGGCTCATTTCCCTTGTTCCTTTTTCTTCATATTTACTATAAATTGTAGTTAGATCTAGAGGCTTAATTAGATTTGTGTTTAAGTCTTTTAGTAATCTATTCTCTCTCTATAAAAGCCTAAGAAACCAAACAACCATTTGACCAGTCACTATGATGTGCGCTGACCACCAGGGGGCAGACACTCAATATAGGAGCTGCCCCTGGTGCTCAGTGCACTCCTACAGTGGGAGCACTGATCAGCTGACTGACGGGTGCCAGACACTGGGCTCAGGGCTGGCCAGCACAGCTACTGTGGCATGAAGTTCTCCTGCCTCCACATCAGCACACTACAGAGTATGGCAGCAGGCACAGTGGAGCCAGGCACAGTGGGGCCAGGGTGAGCGGGAATGGTTTGGCACCCACCCTGGGCTTCTCCCCAGCCACCTGCCACTTCAAGCACTACTACACCCCTCAGGGGATGTCAGACTGCCAGTTATGGCCCAACCTCCAAAGATCAGGCCAAAATCGGTAGTCTGACATCCCCCAAGGGTCCCAGATTGCGAGAGGGCGAAGGCCAGGCTGAGGGACCCCACTGGTGTACGAATCTGTGCACCGACCCTCTAGTACAGTGGTTCTCAACCTTTCTAATGCCGCTTACCCTTTAATACAGTTCCTCATGTTGTGGTGACCCCCAATCACAAAATTATTTTTGTTGCTACTTCATAACTATAATTTTGCTACTGTTAATGAGTTGTAATGTAAATATCTGTGTTTTCCGATGGTCTTAGGCTCTACAGCAGCAGTTCTCAACCTGTGGGTCTCGACCCACAGGTTAAGAACCACTAGCAGGGACACCTAAGACCATCAGAAAACACAGATATTTATATTATGATTCATAACAGTAGCAAAATTACAGTTATGAAGTAGCAACAAAAATAACTTTATGGTTGGAGGTCACAACAACATGAGGAACTGTATTAAAGGGTAAGCGGCATTAGAAAGGTTGAGAACCACTGCCTAGTACTTTATAATAGTTGTTACCACTTACTTTTTTTTTTTAATATATATTTTATTGATTTTACATAGAGAGGAAGGGAAAGGGATAGAAAGCCAGAAACATTGATGAGACATTGATCAGCCCCCTACTGGGGATGTGCCCGCAACCAATGTACATGCCCTTGACCGGAATCAACCTGGGACCTTTCAGTCCCCAGGCCGACGCTCTATCCACTGAGCCAAACTGGTTTCGGCCCATTTACTTTTTATAAAACAGAAAAGCAATTAGAAAAAGATGAAAGAAAAAAATACAGAAAAGCAAAAACCTATACAAGCTGCAAAAATAGAAATTTTCTTACTGTTCTGGCCCTGCTATATTTACACTTATATTGTTACAGAGACTAGTTTGTGTGCTGCAGGACTCATATTCCTTAAACTAGAGGCCTGGTGCATGATATTCATGCACTGTGGTGGGGAGGGGTATCCTTCAGCCTGGCCTTGCAGTTCAGGACCCTTTGCTCCTTACCTCCCACCTGCATTGGAGGCGGGAGAGGCTCCCGCCACCGCTGCTGCACTCACAAGCCTTGAGCCTGGCTTGTGGCTGAGTGGCACTCCTCCTATAGGAGTGCACTGACCACCAGGGGGCAGCTCCTGTGTTGAGCGTCTTCCCCCTGGTGATCAGTGTGCATCATAGCTACCAGTTATTCTGGCTTTTATTATTCTCCTATCTAATAAAAGAGTAATATGCAAATTGACCATACCACTGCTAGACCCACAAGCCATGCTCTGCAGCAACCAATCAGGAGCAAGTATGCAAATTAAACCAACCAAGATGGCTGTGGACACAGAGATGCAGCAAGCAGGAGGCTTGGGTTTCCCCAGCAATGGAGGAAGTCAAGCTTCTCTGCAGCCGTGGCCAGCCCAGGCCTACACTCAATGCTACAAAGTTTCAATTATAGAAGAGAAATAAATCCCAACAAAAATGGCAGCAGCCATGGAGCTGGAGAGCAAGAGGCTTGAGTTGCCCCTGGTGATGGAGGAAGCCAAGCTCCCACAGTCTTGGCCTGCCTTGGCCTCTGCTACAAAGTTTCAATTATAGAAGATAAATAAATCCCAACAAAAATGGCTGCGGCCAGGGAGTAAGCAGGAGGCTTGGCTCCACTCAAGGCTACAAAGTTTAAATTCTAAAAGTTAAATAAATCTCAGATATCAGAGCCTCCACTTGGGTCACCGGGGGGGCATGGCTGGCCTGCAAACCACCACAGGCCCCTTGCCCAGGCCTCCCCACTCCCCAAGGAAATCCCCACCCTGATCCAGGACAACCTTTAGGGCAAACCAGTTGGCCCCCACCTGTGCACCAGGCCTCTATCCTATCTAATAAAAGAGTAATATGCAGATTGATCATCACTCCAACACACAAGATGGCTGCCCCCATGTGGACACAAGATGGCTGCCATAGGCCAGCAAGGAAGGGCAGCTGGGAGGGACCAGGCCTGCAAGGGAGGGCAGTTGTGGATAATCAGGCCAGCAGGAGAGGGCAGTTGTGGACAATTAGGCCAGCAGGGGAAAGCAGTTAGGGGTGACCAGACCAGCAGGGAAGGGCAGTTGTGGGAGATCAAGCCTGCTGTTAGGGGTGAGGCCATCAGAGGAGGGAAGTTGGGGGTGACCAGGCCTTCAGGGGAGGGCCAGGCCTTCAGGGGAGGGCACTTAGGAGCAATCACACTGACAGAGGATCAGTTTGGTATCAATCAGGCTGCAGGCAGAAGTGGTTAGGGGCAATCAGGAAAGCAAGCAGTTGGGAGCCAGTAGTCCTGGATTGTGAGAGGGGTGTCCAAGTGCCCGTTTAGGCCTGATCCAAGTAGGACATCCCTCAAGGGGTCCCAGATTGGAGAGGATGCTGGCTGAGCTGAGGGACACACACCCCTGTGCAAGAATTTTGTGCACTGGGCCTCTAGTATAGGATAACCCTTACTAAAGAACACTGTTAGATTAAGGGTTAAACTGTGAAACCTCTAGGTTTTGTTTTTCTTATTTTTATTGATTTTAAAAAGAAAGAGGAAGGGAGGGAGAAACATTGATTATTTGTTCCACTTATTTTTTTTTCTTTAGAATATATTTTATTGAATTTTTACAGAAAGGAAGGGAGAGGGATAGAGAGTTAGAAACATTGATGAGAGAGAGACACCTATCAGCTGCCTCCTGCACGCCCCCTACTGGGGATGTGCCTGCAACCAAAGTACATGCCCTCGACAGGAATCGAACCTGAGATCTTTCAGACTGCAGATGACGCTCTATCCACTGAGCAAAACCGGTTTTGGCTGTTCCACTTATTCATGTACTCATTGGTTGACTCTTGTATTTGTCCTGACTGGGGATCATCGAACCTGCAACCTTGGCGTATGGGGATTACACTCAGGTCAGGTCAGAACAGGTTTTGTTGTTAATCCTGTAGGTTGTTTTTAGCAGTTCAAAAGTATGCTTCTAGATTTTGACAAACTAAGTAACATGTTCTACTTTTTGTATTCTGTTGAACAAAAACAATCCCATAAGGTTAGGAAAAGTGTAACCTTGTAGGCTCCAGAAACTAGAATTGAAATCCACATACAGATAATTACAAGAGAAAAAAATACTACTTCTATCTGGAGGAGCCAAACATTTCTGGGAGGAAGTAGCAGTGAAACTGGCCTGAGGGACATGGAGTTATTTAGATGCTTGGGAAGAAATGGGGAAGGATCCTTATGATCAAAGCAAAAAAAAAATATTCCCAATGATTAGAGTTTCTACTAGTTAGGGTTTCTAAAGGATTCTATGTGGTTGGTTCTTAGGACACAAGAGAAGCCTGGAAAGGTAGATTGGGGGTTGAATTATCAAGTACTCCGAAAGCTGGGCTTCATAGTGATAGTGAACCATCAGAAGTTGTGTGTGTGTGTGTGTGTGTGTGTGTGTGTGCTTCTTTTTTTTTTTTTTACTTGATTCTTACAAAAGGTAGGCAAGGATCAGATCATTGGACTAATGAAGAAAATATAGATTAGCCAATTTTCCCTAGATACCCAGTTCATGATAGTAATGGAAATAGTAACAGCTAACATTTACCAAGCATTTTCTATATGTCAGGCCCTGTTCTAAGCACTTCATAGATGTAAGGTCACTTATTCCTCTCAGCAGCCATAGGAACTATGTACTGATGTTATCCCCAGTGACAGATGAAGTCTGAGACAGAGCAATTAGGTAACTTACACACACTTGTAAGAAGCAGGGCTAGCCGAAACCGGTTTGGCTCAGTGGATAGAGCGTCGGCCTGCGGACTGAAAGGTCCCAGGTTCGATTCCGGTCAAGGGCATGTACATTGGTTGTGGGCACATCCCCAGTAGGGGGCGTGCAGGAGGCAGCTGATCAATGACTCTCTCTCATCGATGTTTCTAACTTTCTATCTCTCTCCCCTCCTCTCTGTGAAAAATCAATAAAATATATTTAAAAAAAAAAAAGAAGAAGAAGCAGGGCTAGAGCCAAGTCTGGTTTGGCTCAGTGGATAGAGCGTCAGCCTGCGGACTAAAAGGTCCCAGGTTCAATTCTGGTTGGGGGCATGTGCCTCGGTTGCGGGCACATCCCCAGTCAGGGGTATGCAGGAGGCAGCTGATTGATGTTTCTCTCTCATCGATGTTTCTAGCTCTCTGTCCCTCTCGCTTCATCTCTGTAAAAATCAATTTAAAAAAAAAAAAAAGAAGAAGAAGCAGGGCTAGAAATTCCACTGGGGCCATCTAGCTCCAGCCCATGACTTTAGTTGTTGGTTTCCAAGGTAGGTGGGACTTTTGAACAGGCAAGTGACTTGTGGCCACCGTGCAGAGGGTGAATTGAAGGAAAGATTAAGGATAGAGAGACCAGAGGAGGTTGTTGTAATTGTCCAAATGTATGTTGATGAGAACTTGAGTTAGACATAGATGTGAGATCTATTTGGGAGATTAAACGAGGGCCTTGGTGGGGACAGCACATAGCATATTATATTTGGCAATTTGCTCATTTGTCTCCCATATTAATCTGTAAGCAATTTGAGGACAGGGGCTGCCCATCTTGTTCACCAATCTATTCTCTACCTTGAATATCCTAGCTGCTCAAAATATATTAGTTGAATGAATGAGAGGAAGGAATCTTGTGACTCCAAGTGTTGATCATTCATTAAGGCACGGAAGATGGGCATTGGAGCAGGGTGGGAAATGTGGCAGAGATGCTGCTTTGGGCCCTATTAAGTGGTAGGTGGTTGAGGGTTATCATAGCAAACACTTCTGTAGATTTACTGTGTTCCAGGCACTGTGCTAAGTGCCTTTCATAATAGTTGTCTTTGTTATCCAGAACCAGGAAATGAATAAATATGGGTAGCAAGGCGATTAAATAATTTAAGCCTCTGTACAAACCCCATGAAATCAGTACTAGCATCATCATTATTACCTTTATTTAGGAGATTAGGAGGCAGAGCCATGGGGAAATGATGTAACTAGCCCAAGGCCACACATGTAGCTTCAGAGATGGGCTTAATGGGGGCAGCCAGGCTCTAGGTACTTAATCAGGACAGCTGCTTCAGTAGAGCATAGAAGTCTGTGTTCAGATCTAGACCAGAACCAGAACCTTCCAGAGTCAGCAAGCACCATAGAATCAAGTCATGATCCATCATTGATTTTATCAAGAAAGGCCTATAGGTCTTTATAGGTGGTCCATGGAGGCTGGTCTGGCTCAGGCTGTCAGATGTGCACTCAGATCCCTCTGTCCCCTCACCCCCAGCCCCACCCCCAAGCCGCTTGAGTGGGCTATGCTCAGAGCAGCCTGCAAGGGTTATCCTTACACCCTGCCCTATTCCTCTCTAGACCTCTCTGCTCTCCTTCAGCCACACTGGGTCCCACCCAGTCCCAGAGCAAAGGCAATTTGCAGGGAGGGCTGGGAGGTGGTGTGTCTCAGAAAAGGAGGTGTTCTTCTGAGGGACGGGTAAATTGGAGTTGAGTCATCCCTCTAACTCCATTTCTTTTTTTTCTTCCTTTCCCTCATGCTTCTCCATCTACCCCCTTTCCCCATCTTCCCAGCCGTGCTGACTGTTGTCACCCACACCCCTACCACTCGAACCCGACTGGGACAGGATGCTCTGCTGGACTTGAGCTTTGCCTACATGCCCCCTTCCCCAGAGGCCACTGCATCTCTGGCCCCAGGTCCCCCTCCCTTTGGGTTGGAGTGGCGACACCAGCACCAGGGTAAGGGGCACCTGCTTCTGGCTGCAACTCCTGGGCTAGATGGGCAAATGCCAGCTGCCCAAGATGGAGCAGTGGCATTTGCCGCTTGGGATGATAATGAGCCATGGGGTCCGTGGACTGGAAATGGAACGCTCAGGCTACCTGCAGTTCAGCCCCGCCAGGAGGGTGCCTACCTGGCCACCGTACACCTATCATACCTGCAAGGGCAGGTCACTCTGGAGCTTGCTGTGCAGAGTGAGTTGGAGTCCCCATGGATAGAGGGTGGGCACCGAGATTGGGGGGATACCATGATAGGAGGAGGAAGAGGAACAGTGGAGAAGAGAATGCAGGGTGAGTAGGGAGAAATATATATAGGTCATTGGGAGTCAGAAAGACAATGGGTGGAGGGTCCCTGGGAATCTGAGGGGAGTTGGGGTGAAGGTTCCAAAATCTGAGGGAATAGGGATCCCTTAGGTGACACACCACAGGGTAAACAGTGGGATCACCATCCTGGAAGAAACTTCCTCCCCTTAGTTTTAGGGAAGCCAGAGAGCAAACAGGGTTTCTGAGGGAGGATAATATAGATTCACTCCATGCTCTCTTCCTACTCTCATCTCAGAGCCCCCTAAAGTGTCCCTGATGCCAGCACCTCTGGTATGGGCTGCCCCTGGGGAGGTACCCCCAGAATTGCTCTGCCTTGTGTCCCACTTCTACCCCGCTGAGGGCCTGGAAGTGGAGTGGGAACTCCGAGGCCCAGACGGCAGCTTTCAGGAGGCCAAGGGGCATCGGTGGCTCTCAGCCCTGCACCACCACTCGGATGGCTCCATCAGCCTCTCGGGGCACCTGCAGCCGGCCCCAGTCACCTCCGCTCAGCATGGGGCCCGCTATGCCTGTCGTGTCCACCACCCCAGCCTGCCCGCCTTGGGGCGCAGCGCTGCAGTCACTTTGGAGGTGGCAGGTAAGAGCCATGTGGATTGAGAACGGTGGGGTGCTGGGAAGATGCTTGGAGCTCACTCTCACCCCTCCTGCCAGGTCACTCTGGACCCTCCCTGGAGGATGGTATTGGCCTCTTCCTGTCCGCCTTTCTGCTCCTAGGGCTCCTCAAGGTGCTGTGCTGGGCAGGTGAGTGTGAGCCGCTGGGAAGTCATTCCCTGCTTATTGCCAGAAGCTGCACACCCATCCTTATATTCCATCCCTTCTCCATCTCTCCACAGCTGTCTACCTATCTGTTTCCAAGTCAAAGGAGAAGGTAAAATCGCTCCACCTTTGCCTAATTCCCTTCTCATCCATTCCCTTCCCCCAACTCCTCACCCATGGAGGGAGGCTGCTGGCATGGTGGGCAGAACCTGGCCTTGGAATTCACACAGACCTGGGTTAAAGCCTGCCATCTTGAACATACTACTTAACCAGCATCTCAGTTTCCTTGGGTGTAGGGATAAAAATAATAATTTAGGCAATGCTGTCCAATAGAAATAAAATGCAAGCCACATATGTAAATTTAAATAATCTAGTAGTCATATTAAAAGGTGTTGACATGCCCCAGCCTGTTTGGCTCAGTAGATAGAGCATCAGCCTGTGAACTGAAAGTCCCAGGTTCAATTCTGGTCAAGGGTACATGCCCCGGTTATGGGCTTAATCCCCAGTGGGGGAGTTTCAGGAGGTAGTCGATCCATGATTCTCTTATCATGGATGTTTCTATCTCCGTCTCCCTCTTCCTTCCTCTGACATCAATAAAAATGTATTTTAAAAAATAAAAATAGCCGAGACCACTTTGGCTCAGTGGATAGAGCGTCGGCCTGTGGACTGAAAGGTCCCCGGTTCAATTCCAGTCGGGGGCATGTACCTTGCTTGCGGGCACATCTCCAGTGTGGGGTGTGCAGGAGGCGGCTGATTGATGTCTCTCCCTCATCAATGTTTCTGACTTTCTATCTCTCTCCCTTCCTCTCTGTGAAAAATCAATAAAATATATTTTAAAAAATAAAAAAATAAAAATAAATGTGTATTTCTGAAAAATAAAGTGTTGACATTAAAAAATGTTCAAACCTATAGAGAATTTTTTAAAATCTTGAAACTAATTTCTTAAAAATTTGGATGTAGAGAGAGATGAAGGAAGAGAGAGACATGTTTGTTGTTCCACTTATTTAAGTACTCATTGGTTGATTCTTGTGTGTGTCTTGACCAGAAATTGAAGCCACACCTTTGGCATATCGGGATGATGCTCTAACAACTGAGCTACCCAGCCAGGGCTGTAGAGTTAATTTGAACCAAACTGACAATTGTCCGGAAGCAAGATCTCAAATGCTCCTCAAAAAGAGTGTGCAGCTTCTTTTATGCATTTGGAATTAAGAGGGAACATAGGAAGATTCCAGGAAGGTGGGAGAGTGCAAGGTGGGGACCGGATTACTGGATGGTCAACGGAGCTTATGTGCTTCCTTGAGGGTGGTTACTATTTCAAAGGTGTGTTGACCGAGATAAGTGGTTGGCAAACTCATTAGTCAACAGAGCCAAATATCAACAGTACAACGATTGAAATTTCTTTTGAGAGCCAAATTTTTAAACTTAAACTTCTTTTAACACCACTTTTTCAAAATAGACTTGCCCAGGCCGTGATATTTTGTGGAATAGCCACACTCAAGGGGCCAAAGAGTCGAATGTGGCTCTGGAGCTGCAGTTTACCAACCCAGATGCACAGAAGCAAGGGACAGGGCTGGCTTACGGCAAAGATCAGCCCTTTTCTGAAGAAGTTACTTGCCTGGGAGGTGACTACCCACCATGACCTGCCCAGTCAGGAATTCATGATCAGATCACCCTGTGAGGTTACTTTCCATATTTTTTCACCCAGAAAGAAAAAGAAACAGGTAATGTTGATAATATACTTTATTCCATCTGATATATCCGTAGTATTATTACAACATGTAATCAGGTTAAGAAATTCTCGTTTTTTACTGTCCTAAGTCTTCAAAAACAGATGTTTAAGCTGTCAGCAAATCTCAATGCAGACTCACCATATTTCACGTGCTTATTAGACACGTGGTGGTGGTGGCTATTGCAATGGACTGCAGAGCCTTCAAGGGTGTTGGGAGGATTAGAGGAGAGCATGCATCTCCTGGAAGATAGGAGCAAAAGCACTTGGCACAGTGTCTGCCAGGCAGGAACTGGAATGTTAGCTCCATTTTCGGCCCACCCTCTGCCATGATGGTTTCTTTTTTTAATATATTTTATTGATTTTTTTACAGAGAGGAAGGGAGAAGGATAGAGTTAGAAACATCAATGAGAGACATCGATCAGCCGCCTCCTGCACGCCCCCTACTGGGGATGTGCCCGCAACCAAGGTACATGCCCTTGACCAGAATCGAACCTGGGACCTTTCAGTCCGCAGGCCGATGCCATGATGGTTTCTTTATCTCTGGGTAAGTCATGCCTGAGCACCTGACCTGGATTTCTAAAACCCCGAATTCCTCACCTCATTTTTACTTCTTTTCCAGAAATCACAGTGAGGGCACTCACCACCATCTGGGGAAGCCACCATCACCTGTCACCTGCTCCTGCTTTCTGTCTCTCCACTGAGTGGCTGGAAGGTTTTTTTTTTTTTTTTTGTGTGTGTGTGTGTGTGTGTTTTCACAGACACAGATCCATGGCATTCACCTTCTAGAGCTCTAGGGCAGTGGTTTCTCACAATTTTTAGTCTCAAGACTTCTTAAAAATTATAAAGAACTCAAGAGCTTTTCTTATGTGGGTTACAAACTACACACATCCTATCTAATAAAGAGGGAATATACTAATTGACCATCACTCCATCACAAAGATGGCTGCACCCACAGCTGAAGCCAAGTTCCCATAAGAAGTCTTAACGAGCAATCAGCAGGGACCTGAGGCTGTGCCCTCCCCCACCCCCATAGGGCTTGACAGGGGATCTCAGGCTGCCCTGGCGTCAGGCTGGGGGATCTGAGGCCACATATCCCACCCTGGTGCTAGGCCAGGGGACCTGAGGCCATGCCCCTCTGCCCCTGGCAGGGCTTGATGGGGGATCTCAGGCTGCTCCCCCACCAGTGCCAGGCTGGGGGACCTCAAGTCACACCCCTCACCAGGTGGGGCTTCACAGGGGACTTCAGGCCGCGCTTCCCACCCCAGCACCTGGCCAGGGGACCTCAGGCTGTGCCCCCCCACCCAGCAGGGCTTGACAGGGGACTTCAAGTTTCACCCCCAGTGATGGGTCAGGGGAACTCAGGCTGCATCCCCCAGCCTAGCACCAAACCGGGGTACCTCAGACCACACCCTCTGCCCTGGTGCCAGGCCAGGGGACCTGAAGCCATGCCCTCCCACCCCTGGCTGACAGGAGGACCTCAAGGTGCGCTTCCCGTCCTGGTGCTGGGCTGGGGGACCTCAGGCTGCTCCCCCCATCCCAGCGCCAGGCCAGAGGAACCTCAGACCTTGCTCCCCGACCTGGGAGCACCAGGCCGGGTCATCTCAGGCCGCACCCCCTGCTACAGTACTTGGCCAGGGGACTTGAGGCTGTGCTCCCCACCCAGTGGGTCTTGACAGGGTACTTCAAGGTTCACCCCCAGTGCCGGGTCTAGGGAACTCAGGTCATACCCTCTGCCCACCGGGGGAGGGGGAGTCTTGATGGGGGACCAAAGGCTGCACTTCCCTGCCAGTGGGGCTTGATGGGGGACCTGAGGCTGTTCCCCTCCTCCCCCCTCCTAGAGGGGCTTGATGGGGAACCTCAGGCCACGCCCCCCATCCTGGCGCCAGGCCAGGGGACCTGAGGCTGTGTCCCCTGCCTGGTGGGGATTGACAAGGGTGGGACTGGCCAGGTCTGGATCTAGCCCAATGGGGGCAGGGGCTGTCCAGGTCTGGGTCTCATGCGATTTTGAGGTGCATGTGGGTGGGCAGGGACTTGACTCTGGATCCCGTGGTATGCCTTAGACTCTGACAGGAGGAAGGTTTTCATATACATTTTACTAATTTTCTTTCATCTCTGACACTTCTATTATAGAGAAAAGGCAAATAGCAGTATTAAATTATCTCCTCTAATTAATTCCTTTATAATGTGCACAGATTTCATGCACCAGGCCACTAGTTTATCATAATAGAACTTAAAACTGAGGCAAGTTTAGCCCAGCTGGTATGGCTCAGTGGTTGAGCTACAACTATAAGCCTAGAGGTCATGGTTCCCTTCCTGGTCAGAGCAAATGCCCGGGTTGTGGGCTCGATCCCCAGTGTGGGGCATACAGGAGGCAGCCAATCAATGATTCTCTCTCATCACTGATGTTTGTCTCTTTCTCCTCCCTCTCTGAAATCAATGAAAATATATTTTTTAAAAACTGAGGAAAATTTAAAACAGAAGAATGCAGTGCATATACTAAAATTAGAACAATATAGAGATTAGCATGGCCCTGAGCAAGGATGACATGCAAATTTGTGAAGTGTTCCATATTTTAAAAAAACACCAAACAAAACCAGAACACACAAGCACATTCCATTAGGTTTGAAGGTGATGTAAATACACATCATGTAGTTCTTGGAAAACCCCACATTACTTTCTTTTAATCCTCACCAGAGAATATTTTTTTCCATTGATTTTTAGAGAGTAGAAGGGAGGGGTAGAGACAGAAACATCATTGGTTGCCTATTGACCACACCCCACTCCCACCGACCTGGGACCTATGGACCCTCCAACAGAGGTACTGGGCCCTTCAGTCAGTCCTAGGGCCAATGCTCTAACCACTGAGCTACCGACCAGGGCTCCACGGTACAATTTTCAGAGAGAGGAGAAAAGGCAAATAACATCTTAGTATTATTGTTTTAACTTCGGGTACTCTGTGTGTAGTCTCAGGGACCTCTGGGACAGGGCCACACTTGGAGGACCTGAGCTATTGGAGGACAGTTCCTTCTATCCGCCCCCCTCTCGGTCCCAGGGCTCTGCTCCCTCTGCCTGATCCATTCCCGCTTTCCCTGCGGACCCAGACCAGTCCACCTTGTCCTCCCCCTGGACCCGCCTTTCCCCAGATGCCCTTCACCGGCCCAGCCAGTCGCCGGGACTCTGCTCCTGCCCACTGCAGTGTCCCCCGCTGGCCCTGCGCCCGCCGCCCCCTGGAGGCGCTTGGATATCAGTGTTTTCTTTCCGTCCCAACTGTTCGAAGGCTCGCTGGCCAACGCAGCCCTGCACGGAGGCGACGGCGGCGGCTGGGCTGGGGAAGCTGAGGGCGAGCGGCGGGAGGGGGTCTGATCAGGTGGAATAAAGTTGTTCCTTCCAATCACCTGTGGTTCTTTCCAAAGACTCCGACCTCCTCGCGACACCCAGCCCCCTGGGGGTCGGGCGCCTCGCGCAGCAGGCTCCCCCCTGGCCCAGGCGGAGGTCCCGGCCGCCGGGAGCGTCCGGCACCCCCTGGAAGCGGAGGGACGGCTTCCGGCGGGAAGGCGGGCTCCAAGGGTTCTTGGGAAACCCCGGAGTGGACTGCGGCCGCTACACGCGTGGGTGGGGGTGCACCCCCACTGGGTGGAGTAACGGTCCCACCCGCCTGAGACACACCCCGCGGGGATCAGTCTCGTGGGGGCCAGGGAGACGTCCAGTACTGCTCCTGGGTCCCCGGGCTGGACGCTGGAAACCACCCCCATTCTGTGAGGGCGGCGGGGCCCCCCGAGTCCCGGAGCCGGGGCTGGGGAGGGGGCGCGGAGGGCTGCGGAGCTGGGGCCGGGCGCCCAGCGCTCCCCTAGGCCGCGGCCCTGGCTCCTGTCCTCACTTCCTTCCCTTTTTGGCTCCGGCGCTCGGAGCGGGCGGACGTAGGGGAGAGCGGAAAGGGCGGGAGGGCCGGAGCCGGCGGGGGAGACCGGGGTGCGGAAAAGCCGGGGAGGGGACTCGGCCGGGGCGCGGAGACCTACGGGGACAGCGGCCCGGGACCCGCGCTGTCCCCACCCGTCTCGAGCAGGTTAGAGCCAGGGCACGCGGAGACCCTGCCTGTTTCCGCACTCGTGACCACCTCACCCCAATGCGCCAGGGCCCAGCCACAGTGCGCCCTTATCGCCCCCTCCCCAGCTTCCCTACAGGACTTCCGTCGGGTTACCTGGGCGTCGCTGGCCCGCTCCCCGCGCCCACCTGACCGCCGCCCGCTCCTGTCTCCCTAGGCGCCCATGGCCCGACCCTGCTGACGCCTCGGCCATGCTCCCGCGGCCCCTGCGGCTGCTTTGGGACACGAGCCCCCCCGGGGGAGTGGTGCTGAGCAGTTTCCGGAGCCGAGACCCCGAAGAGGGTGGGAGCCCAAGTGGCCGGGGCGTGGGCGAGGGGCAGGAGGAAGAGGAGGAGGAGGACGACGAGGTGAGGTGCCGGTGGTGGGAGGTTGGGCGGGGGGGCTATATTTCGGAGACTCCACCTTTCTCTCGCCGTCTCTGTCCCTGAATTTCTCCTCCCTGCCTCAATTGCTTCCACTCCTCCAGCGATCTGCGCGTCCCCCCGCTGCGGGGAGTCCGGCGTTTCTGGGGGTCTCTGTGGCAGGACGCAGGGCCCGCCTGCAGGAACCTGCCGCGGTACTGCCAGGAGCGTCTGCTGCCTGCCCCGCGGGCCCGTGCCCCTCCGCCTCTGCCTGAGGGTGCCGGCCTCTTTGGTCCCTGTCTCCCTCCTGGTATTTGTTTGGCAGGGAGGGGTTTGTTTCCACGGTAACCGCTCCTCGGACTCTGGGATTGGGGAGGGAGCCCTTCGATTTCGTGACCCCTCCCCCTCTCCCCGCCTGGCGCTGGTGGAGGCGGGAAACCAATGTTTTTGGATCTTGGAGGGACGGTCCTAGGCTGAGCCGGGTAGCCCGCCGCCTGCCATCCACCGGGGCTGAGTGGTGCCTGGGAGCGGGGTGGGAGCCTCCTGAGGGGCCAGACGCTGGATTTGGGGCCCAGAGGCTCTGGACTCCAAGGTCCTGGGCTAGGCGAGGGCACAGTGACTGGCAGGGCTGGTTTTTCGGGATCGGTTGGGGGAGGGGCTGTAGCCACGTGACTCAAGAGTCTACCGTCCCTCCGTGCCCCATCCTCCCCACTTCCCCTTCTCCTTCCTGTACTGGGATGAGAGCCGCCAACTTGAGGGGGGTCTCTAGGGACCAGAGGAAAGGGGCCTGAGGGGAAAGACTAACTTAGGGCTTGGCCAGTTCCTTGAGGGAGGGCGGAGCCGCGTGAGGCTGTGCCTGTGACTGAGGTTTCAGCTTCTCAAAGTCTCTGTCTCTGGCTATCTGTCTCTCAGTTCACCTCCTACGCTTTGCACCCTGTTTCTCTGCTGGGTTAGGGTTCAGCTCTGGGGGGAAGGGGTTCCGGTGGTCTCCAGGATCAGGGTTCCTCCATTCCACCTGCTCCCCCACGGCAAACCCCTGGACTCCACCGGGCTCTGAGGCGGTTTGGGTGGGGCTGCCTGAGCCCCAGTGGGGGAGACCTGGGGTCACCAGCACTCCCAGCCCCTCGCACTCGATGGTACTATCCCCTGCCCTCACAGGTGAGGGGTAAGAGGGAGGAGTAGGGCCGGGGCGTGAGGGCTGGGGGCAGTGGGTGATGAGGGCCTGTCTGACCTCCCTTCCTTATTCCTACAGGCCCCTGTGTCTGTCCGGGATGAAGAGGAGGATGGTGCCACCTTTACTGTCACAAGCCGCCAGTATCGGTCTCTTGATCCCTTGGTGAGATAACTTTGGCTTCTCACCTCTGACCCATTACCTTCAGAAGGGCCAACTTTCTGGCTGGAGTGCTAGGTTGATCTGGAGGCCTGGACCCTGCTGTGTGACTTTGGTCAATCTTTTGCTCTCTCTGAATCTGAGGCTGGGGCTTTTCCCAGAAACCTAGGGCAGAGTTGAAGAAAGGGCAGTGACGGGCCCTCTGTCTCCCCTAGGCCCCAACACCTCCCCCGCGTTCCTCCCGAAGGCTCCGAGCTGGCACCCTGGAGGCTCTGGTCAGACACCTGCTGGATGTCCGGACATCAGGGGCTGATGTGACCTTCACAGCAACCTTCCTGGCCACTCACCGGGCCTTCACCTCCACGCCTGCTCTGCTCGGGCTTATGGCTGACAGGTCAGGGTCATAAGGGACCAAGTGTCATAGAGGTGTTGGACTTCCTAAAGCCATAATATCCTACCAAAATAGTCAAAGCCACTGGGGGCTGGAAAAAAACAGAGACGGAATCTCTTTCTTTCCCCAGGCTGGAAGCCCTTGAATCTCATCCTGCTGACGAACTAGAGAGGACAAAAGGGTGAGGTGACCCCTAGTTCTTAGCCTCCAAGTCCCCTCTGTCCAAGCTGCAGTTTGACATCTGACCCCTGGCTGATCCCCCTTCTCCCAGGGTAGCCATCTCTGTGCTGTCAACCTGGCTGGCCTCTCACCCTGAGGATTTTGGCTCTGAGGTCAAGGGTCAGCTTGACCGGCTTGAGAGCTTCTTGCTTCGGACAGGGTATGCAGCAGGGGAGGGTGTTGGGGGGGACAGCGCTGACCTCATCAGAAACCTCAGGTCCCGGGTGGACCCCCAGGCCCCCGACCTTCCTAAGCCCCTGGCCCTCCCCGGCGATCCCCCTGCTGACCCCACGGATGTCCTGGTGTTCCTCGCTGACCACTTGGCTGAACAGCTGACCCTGCTAGATGCGGTGAGACCCTGACCTGTGACTCCCATGCCCATGCCTCCTTACTAACCTTTCCCTGTCTCCAGATCCTTTCCTTGCTTCCAGCCCTTCCCACCCTCCTCTGTCCACCCAGTTTTGACCTTCCCGGTTTCCCCTTGGTTGTTATCCTTCAAATCCTATGCCCCTTTGGGTTCCCTGGCCACCTGAGATCCTTACACCCCTAATATTGGAAGGCTGGTTCTCTTGACTATGAACTTTAACCTCTGACCTCTTCCCCACAGGAGCTGTTTCTCAATCTGGTTCCCTCTCAGTGCCTGGGGGGCTTGTGGGGTCACAGAGACCGGCCGGGACATTCTCACCTCTGCCCATCTGTGCGAGCTACTGTCACACAGTTCAACAAGGTGGCAGGGGCAGTGGTCAGTTCTGTCCTGGGGGCTATCTCAACTGGAGAGGAGCCTGGGGAGGTAACCATTCGTCCACTCCGTCCACCCCAGCGGGCCCGTCTTCTGGAGAAGTGGATCCGAGTGGCAGAGGTAAGAGAGAAGATTGGCCCTGTTGGGGACCGTGGTGTGGGAGAGATCCCACAGCTGTGGCCTCCCTCTGTGACCCCACAGGAGTGTCGTCTTCTCCGAAACTTCTCTTCAGTGTATGCTGTGGTGTCAGCCCTGCAGTCCAGCCCCATCCACAGGCTTCGGACAGCCTGGGGGGAAGCAGCCAGGTGGGGAGGATGGGGCACTGGGCTGGGCTGAGAGCTAGGAGAGGATGCTGAGCCACTGGTCCTCAACCTGCTGCCTCCATCCCCCAGGGACAGCCTCAGGGTCTTCTCCAGCCTCTGCCAGATTTTCTCCGAGGAGGATAATTATTCCCAGAGCCGGGAGCTGCTCCTGCGGGTGAGGCCCTCTTCCTTGGCCTTCCTAGCCATCTCTGCGCTTCCCCCACCCTCATTTCTCTTTGTCCTATTACCCCCAGGAGGTGAAAGTGCAGCCCTCTCTGGAACCAAATTCCAAGAAGACCCCGAGGTCTGGCTCCCGGGGTGGGGTGAGTGCCCCTGGGGTGGTTGTGAAGAAGAGTGTGTGTTTTGGGGGGTGCAGTCAGAGGGGTGGGAAAAGGCACAGCAGGGTGAGGACAATTCCCTTTGTCCTCTGAGGCATGGGATGGGTCAGTGCAAGGGTGCCTGACTTTGACCTCTGGCCTCAGGGTGTGGTCCCATACCTTGGCACCTTCTTGAAGGACCTGGTGATGCTGGATGCAGCCTCCAAGGATGAGCTTGAGGTCAGTGGTGTGTTCAGTGGAATGCTAGAACCAGGGGGTCAGGGCCAAACAGGCCTTCTTCCAGGAAGGTGCTCATGCATGAGTACTGAGGCCACACCAGGGCTCGGGCCTGAGTGCCAGGGTTCTGGTTCTGTTGCTTTGGTGAGCTGCGTAGCCTTGTGCCCGAGTGACCTGCAAATGGGAAACTAGTGACAGTGTCTTTATCTGTTAGGAAGGTTAAATGCATCTGTCCTTGGCCAGTGCTTAGAACATGCCTGAAATTTAAGCATACACAGACTTGGTTAAATGATTGAATGCAGGAACTTTGGGCAAGTTCCTAATCCTTTCTGAGCCCTAATTTTCTCTTCTGTAAAGTGGGTAGTTTCTAACCTGAGATAGTCAGTTTAGTGGGTAAGAAAGAGCCTAGGGAATGACAGATGGGGAGCAGGGAAAGGTGTCAGAGAGGTGCCTGTATTTGGGAGGGGTGCAGTCTCTGACAGGGTTGGACTCTCCTCATCCCTTTATTTTTGCAGAATGGATACATCAATTTTGACAAGCGGAGGAAGGTAAGGGGATGCTTGGGCTGGGTGCCAGATATCCTTAGCCCACGTCCCAAGAAGGGGAGGAGGGGGGGAAAGTTGGGATCCCTGAGTTTGGGCTCCTACAGTCTGAACATCCTTCCTAGGAGTTTGCTGTCCTTTCTGAGCTGCGGCGGCTCCAGAATGAATGTCGTGGCTATGACCTCCGCCCCGACCCTGACATCCAGCAGTGGTTACAAGGGCTGCGGCCACTGACAGAGGCCCAGAGGTGACTTGCTGGGTGTGGGTGGGACTTTAGGGCTCAGGCCAGGTATGGGGATCATGTCACATTCTGACCTCTGCCCGTTGCCCCTTTCCCCAGCCATCGAGTGTCCTGTGAGGTGGAGCCACCTGGTACTGGTGACCCGCCTGCCCCTCGAGTGCTTCGGCCTGCGCTGGTCATCTCACAGTGGACAGAGTGAGGGAGTCGTGGCTGGGGGGTGGTCTCTTGGGGACTTGCTTTCTTCCTCTGACCCTCCAAATCCCCTGCCACTCCAGGGTTCTTGGCTCTGTTGGGGGTCCCACCCCGCTTGTCTCCTGGGACCGGCCCAATGTTGGGGGAGATGAGGTGCCTGGAAACCCTGCTCCTTTGTTGACTCGCCTGGCCCAGGTGAGCTCTGCTTCTAACCTCTGACCTCAACATTGACCCCGACTCTTGTGAATGTTTCCTCCTTTACCTCCCTGCCTTCACACCAGTCCCCCATGTTGTTTGTCCCCAGCACATGAAGTGGCCGTCTGTGTCATCTCTGGACTCCGCCCTGGAAAGCACTCCATCCCTACACAGTCCGGCTGGCCCCAGCCACCTCTCCCCTCCAGCACCCTCTCCTAGGCCTTCTCGAGGTCACCGCCGTTCAGCTTCCTGTGGTTCCCCACTCAGTGGGGGTGCAGAAGGGGCCTCCAGGGGGCCTGCACCTGGGGGAGGAGGCTCTGGGCCAGGCGCTTCTGATTGTCGAATCATCCGAGTCCAGATGGAACTGGGGGAAGATGGCAGTGTCTACAAGAGTATCTTGGTGAGGGGCTGTGGACTGGGAGGTGGGGGTGAGAGGATGGTGCTTTGTGGGATCATAATCTTAGGTTTAAACCCAAATGGGAGGGTGATTGTAGTTTTTTTTTTTTTTTTTTTTTTTTTTGTGTAGTTTTAATTATGACTGTTCTATTTAAACCCTTGTTAGCTGCAGCACCTAAAATTTTGGTGGCCTGTTTTTGGTTTGGGGCGGTGGACTGGGTGGTGGGGGGGGGAGGTTGGGGTTTTGTGGGTTCATATTTTTAGGTTTAAACCCAAAGGGGGGGGTGTTTTTTTTTTTTTTTTTTTTTGTGACTGTAGTTTTAATTCTGACTGTTCTATTTAAACCATTGTTAGCTGCAGCACCTAAACTTTTGGTGGCCTGTTAGATTTTTAGAACTAATGGCAATTGTTCCCACAGGGAAGCAGCCCTATTTCACTGGGCATGTGAGTTGGCCTGTGAAGGACAGGGGGCCACCACATTGGGTTTCCCTGTTCACGCTAAAGCAGTGGTTCTCAACCTTTCTAATGCTGCATACCTTTAATACAGTTCCTCATATTGTGGTGACCCCCAACCATAAAATTATTTTCACTGCTACTTCATCACTGTAATTTTGCTACTGTTACAAATTGTAATATAAATATCTGTGTTTTCCAGTGGTCTTAGGCAACCCTGCTAGTGGTTCTCAACCTGTGGGTCGCGACCTGATGTAGAGCCTAAGGACAGCTGAAGTACTGAGGAAGAAATCACTAAGAAATTGTTAAAAATAATTTGAAGTGAAATGAAAAAATGGCAGTTTAAAAACAATAGAGAACTGAAATGCATAAATGTCACTATATATTTACATACTGTATATGAGACTCCTAGAACCATAAGAAATGCAAAAAATCACTGTTAATAACTTATTCTCGGATTGCCCCTCTGTGGAGCACGCCCCATGTTGGGAACCACAGCATTAGAAAGTTGGTCATCACATCAAAGGGGTTCGATTCCTGATCAAGGGCACATACCTGGGTTGCAGATTTGATCCCCAGTCCATTGGGGTTTATGCAGGAGGCAACTAATCAATGTGTGTCTCTCACATCAATGTCTCTCTCTCCCCTTCTACTCTCTCAAGAAAAAAAATGTATTGGACACGGTAACCTTTTTTGGTTAGGAGATCAGTGGCTGGAAGGATGGGAAGCAGAGGTCATTCTGGTCAATTTATTGCTCTATTGGTTTCCTGTCCTGCCAGGTGACAAGCCAGGACAAGGCTCCAAGTATCATCAGTCGTGTCCTTAAGAAAAACAATCGTGATTCTGCAGTGGCTTCGGAGTATGAGCTAGTGCAGCTGCTACCAGGGGAGCGAGGTCAGAGACATGGGAGGAGAGTGGTGGCCATCAGTGGGAATGCATCTATATCTGGGTGGTTATTGAGGGAACAACTGTGTTTGAGTTTGACACCTCCTCTCTGAACCTACAGAGCTGTCCATTCCACCCTCCGCTAATGTCTTCTATGCTATGGACAGAGCTTCACACGATTTCCTCCTGCGGCAGCGGCGAAGGTCCTCTACTGCTACCCCTGGACATGCCAGTGGCCCCTCTGCCTCAGGAACTCCCCCAAGTGAGGGAGGAGGGGGTTCCTTTCCCAGGATCAAGGCCACAGGACGCAAGATAGCCCGGGCACTGTTCTGAGGAGGAAGCTCTCTTGGCTCACAAAACTCTTGGTGACCATACCAGATGTGGGTAGCCATGCTGAATGGTGGCAGTTACATTGCATTGGGAAGAAATCCAGAACGGTGGCCAACTACCCTGGGGCAGTGAAGTGCCACTAGATTGTCAGACAGCCAAGAGATCCTGCCCTGTGGGAACTGGTAATGAAGTTGGATACTGTGTGTAACCCCCTTCTCCATGAATGTAGCACATGGCCTTGCCATACCATGCTAAGGGCCAAGGGCAGGCCTAAAAATAGGGGAAGAAAGACCTAAAGGCTCCGAGTCCCAGGAAGAGAAGATGGCAAGAAGTAGGTTCCTGTCACTGTGGCAACACTAAAATAAACCAAAACACTACCTGAATTCTACTCCCCTGTTCTGGCTGTGTATGAACCAGCTGCTGGGAGTGTGGGTAGGGAGCTGGTTGGAATTTAGATTCCATGGAACATGAAGGGACCCAACATTTTCTATCCCAATGAAGATCTGAAAGTGGAGTCTTGACGAAAAACCATGTCCTCAGAATTCTGATTTATTCCTCCCTAGCAACCTCTCCGTGCCTAGACTGTTTATTTGCTCTTATATTTTTCTCCTTAGTTGTCATAGATCCATGTCAAGTACTAGCCACCCAGTTAAGGCAGTCAGAATGAAGAACTCCACTGGCTGCATATTTGTAAGAAACAATTTTAGGACAAAGACAAGAACTTTATGGGCAATGTACAAACTCGGAGGACTTGGAACATCATAAAGAATGTGCTAGGATTTAATTCAATCCAAGCTACATTTAAACAAATTCTAAGAGACTAAAAAGAACTAAGATGCTGAGGCTACTGAGGTCCTCCTTTCTTCCTGGGGTCTCAGATGAGAGGACTGAATTAAACTTATCTTCCCAATAATGGTTGCATTGTAAATGCCCTCATGTTTCCTAAAGGGGCATGCCAACCAAGCTAAGTGCTTTATATACAGATAAGGCTTGAGATATTTTAGATTTTAGTCTCAAAAAAGGATGGATGATTCACAAAGATTCCAGTTGCAAGAATTTGGACTTGATGTAACAGGTGGTGTATAAACATTAGGTGGAAGGGGCTGGGATAATGGATGAAGACAATTATGACAGAAGTGGCTGTTCAAACAGCCAGGTGTTTTCACATTTTATTAGCTACAGTATAGACCCTAGAGCTGCCTGGATTTCTCCTCCAATCCCCCCACCCCCACCCACCATAGGGTCAGGCCTTGCCAGGAGCCCCTGCCTTTGCCGACTGGGCCCGCTGGAACTCTTGCTGCAGCTGAGCAAGGGTCTCCCTCTGTTGCTCTGACTGCTGCTCGAGGTCCCGGAGTTGGGATTCGTATCTCTTACTGAGAAGAGGCAAGAGAGACAAGCAAATAAGTTAGGGAGATTACTGAGGATGCTGAAGGCAAGAAAGATCAGTGGACAACTTGAGCTCTAGGGCAGGGAAGGGAGGAGGTTAAAGGGGAAGGGGTTGGAGGAAGTGGACAATGGGGCTGCTCTAGAGCTCCTCAGTGGTTCCAACACCTCCTCCGGTGGTGTCAGGCACATCACAGGGTGGGGGACAAAGACTCACATTTCAGCTGTGATATAGTCCAGTCTCTTCCCTACTGTGGCACGAGCCTCCCCCAGCTCCTGTTTGACCAGCACGGGACCCAGAAGTTTAAAGACCACGTTGGACCCATCCAGCAAGGCCAGTTCCTGGTGGAGGCGTGGGGCACATAAAGTCAGAGTCCCTGCCAGTACAGCCCCTCCCTCCTTGGCCCACAAATCCCAATCTCACCTCCTTCACGATGTTATTTTCTGTTAGCTGTGCTTCAAGCTTCTGCCGCCCTGACATGGATTTACTCAAGTCTGCGGTTGGGGGAGTGTGGGTGGCAGGAAAGACTTTATTAGAAAAAACACATGTGCTACCAGACCCCACAATCCTAGTCAGAAGAAAATAGAGGTGGGGAGGCAGTCAAGGATGGAGCGGCGCGTCCGGGGTGGGGAAGAAAACATGACCTTAGTGTGGCTTTGGGTTTGGAGTGAGTGCAGGGATCTGGGGGAAGCTGCGCCGACCCAATCCCTTACCCTTCTGCAGCTGCTGGTATTTCTCCACTTCTCCCTGTAGCTTCTTCTGGATCAGCTCAGCCATGGCGGCGGCGAGCCTGCGGGAGAGTCTCACACTCTGGAAGGCACCGAGCTCCCTGTAATGGTCTGGCTTGCGGAGATGACAGCACTCTTGAGCGGCGGCCTCTCGGGGCACAGCAGCTTCTCTCGTCCGTATCCACACGGCCCAGGCCGTAGCGGGTGGCAGTTGAAATGAGACCCCAAACCGAAAACCTGCCTCACTCGTTTTCCCTACAGTAATTATAAACTCGGAAGTAAACAAAGGATGCTGGGAATGCTACCATCTGATGCATGCCGGGAATGTAGTTTAGATGCATTTAATAAACGGCGTTCTGCTAAAAATACAAATTTTGAAGATTCCAGAAAAGATGGGGAAGCGAAGATGGAAAAAATCAACCGCACCGTTTCTTGGGACCTGGTCCGGACTTACCTTTCTTTCGTTACCTGTGCATAAGCTGCCACTCGGAGGAACAGGACCAAGGTCCGCCTGGCCCCTTAAGGGCGGACCGCCCTCATTCAAGATGGCGACTCTAGGCTTCACACCTGGTACAGCGCTGATTGGATGAGGGCTGGAAGACTTCCGGGAGATAGCCGTGCGACTGTGGGGCAGCTGAGAGGAGTTGGCGCGTGGATCGTCCTTAGGGTGGGCAGGATGGAGACTGCCCCCAAGCTGGGCAGGGATACCCCTCCCAAGAAAGATAAACGTCCGATCAAGAAAAAGGTAGAGATCTTCCTGGGGCGGAAGGAAAGTTTTCAATCCCGGGGTCGGAGGGGCGGGGCAGGGGCAGCGGAGCATCGGGGATTTTGATCTGCCCGTAGAAACCGCCATGAGCCGAGCGTGCCGGCTTCAGTGGTTGAGCATCGACCTATGAACCAGGAGGTCATGGTTCGATTCCCAGTCGGGGCACATGCTCGGGTTGTAGGCTCGATCCCCAGTGCGGGGCGTGCAGGAAGCAGCCGTCAGTGATTGTGTCATCGTTGGGGTTTCTCTCCCTCCCTTACTCTCTGAAATGCGTATATATAAAAGAAACCGCGGCGATACTGGGAGGAAGAGATCACTTCGACCACTGCTACAGCCTCTTCAGAGCAGCCCCCTCCTAACAAGAAGAGAAATGGAGAGCTTCGTCTCCAGAGGCCAAAAAACACTCACACCCCAAAGAAATTTCATATCTTCAAGAAGCCCCAGATCTTAAAGAAACCCCGAGAACAGAGGAATGCGGAGTCTCCGCGGAGCTTGTCGGGGGTGAGCATGGGACCTGATAGGGTAGCGGGGCAAGTTGCCTTTGTGCTTTGAGGATGCGAAGGTTGGGTCCAATCTGAGCCTGTCAGCGAATTGCCTCCTCTCTGCCCCAGGCCCAGGACCCATTCCCAGGCCCCGCCCCGGTCTCTGTGGAGGTTGCTCAGAAGTTCCTTCGCATTGACAAATCCAAAAAGGTGAGTACCAGTCTGAGAGGGTTGCAGGCAGGGAGTGTCTGGATGAGATGGATGGAGACCGGACCAGGTGGCTCTCTTGTGACCTCACATAGTGTCTTTTTACCCCCTTATCTTCCCCACCAACGATGTTGTAGCTGCCACATTCTAAGTCCAAAACCCGAAGCCGGCTTGAGGTGGCTGAAGCTGAGGAAGAGGAAATAAGTGTCAAAGCTGCTCGTTCTGAGCTGCTGCTTGCTGAGGAACCTGGGTGAGTGGGCCCCTAATCTGGGCCCCTCCAGCCCCTGCTTTATGGGACTGTCCTTTCCTGTTTTCATGTTGGTGTACTTCATATTAGGAAGCTTTACTGCAGCTTCAACACTCACTTGCAGGTTTCTGGAAGGGGAGGATGGGGAGGACACAGCCAAGATTCGCCAGGCGGACATCGTGGAGGCTGTAGACATTGCCAGTGCAGCCAAGGTGAGCCTGGGGATGTGAATGGGCCAGGCAAGACAAAGTGGGGACTAGAAGAGGGAATTACTGAAGTGAGCCATTTAGTTCTTGATTCTTTAACTCTTCCCTTTCTCAGCACTTTGACTTGAACTTGCGACAGTTTGGACCCTATAGGCTGAATTACTCTCAGACTGGGAGGTAAGGTTGAATTCTAGTGACTCAAACTGGAATGAGGGCATGTCTCCTTAACCACTTCAGCCAGGCCCACCTCAGCCATACCTGTGTATGTTTGGGTTGTTGATGTGGGATGTGTCCTGTGATTTGCTTGCATGTGAGGATGAACACGTATGACATCTCTCACCTGGAAAGAAGGGGCTGACGAGACCTCAAATGATCTGAGGGTGCTCCCCTGTATTGACACCCTGCTTGTTCCTCACCTCCAACAGACATTTGGCTTTTGGAGGGCGTCGGGGTCATGTGGCTGCCCTTGACTGGGTGACAAAGAAGCTCATGTGTGAGATCAACGTCATGGAGGCAGTGCAGGACATCCGGTCAGTGGCCTGTCCGTCAGGGATCAGTGGCGGTGAGACAGCCCTTCTTGATTGAATGACAGCTGTGACCCCTTACCCTCTGCCCTCTCCTCCCAGGTTCCTGCATTCGGAGGCACTGCTTGCTGTTGCTCAGAACCGCTGGCTTCACATCTATGACAACCAGGGAATTGAACTCCACTGCATCCGCCACTGCGACTGCGTCACGCGACTTGAGTTCCTACCTTTCCACTTCCTCCTGGCCACATCTGTGAGTGGCTGTCAGCACAGGGACTGGGTGGGAGCCCCTGAAAAGACCATGCTTCCTCTGGCAACCCAGTAGAGGGAGGACAGCAAATCAGGACTCATTTCTCTCTCACAGTCAGAGACAGGCTTTCTGACCTACCTGGACGTGTCAGTGGGGAAGATTGTGGCAGCTCTGAATGCCCGGGCTGGACGACTGGACGTCATGACACAGAACCCTTACAATGCCGTCATCCATCTTGGACATAGCAATGGTTGGCCCCTGGCTGAGATTTGACTCTCTGACCATCCTACCCTGCTTTTCTTCTATATTTGTACTTCACCGGTCCCACTAAGTTGCCTTTTACCTTTCTCTCTGGGCTCCTCTTGGTTTAGAGTCCCCATTTTTTCCAAGTTTAATCTCCTTGGTGCTCATTATGGCTCTTCTCCTCTGACTACCAGGTATTGTGTCCTTATGGAGTCCAGCCATGAAGGAGCCGCTGGCAAAGATTCTCTGTCACCGCGGTGGGGTCCGGGCTGTGGCAGTAGATTCTACAGGCACGTAAGTCACTTGTTGAGGCATGAGTGCTAGTGGTCACAGCTGGATAAAAAGGTGTGGAAGGCCAAGTGTCTTTAAGAGCACAGACTCTGCATCAAACTGCCTGGATTTAAATCCTGGTGCCACCACTGATCAGCCATGTGGGTGTGGGCACATTATAGAACTTTGTGTGCCACACTTTCCTCACCCTGAGAGTCTAGGGCATGAGTGTCTAGCTCAAAGATCAGCAAACTTTTTTTTTTTTAAATTAATTTTTATTAATTTTTTATACGTATCTCCCCATTGCCCCCCCTCCCTCCCAGGCGTACCCCGACCCCCCAGTGTCTGTGATCATTGGTTATGTTTATAAGCATGCATACAAGTCCTTTGATTGATCACTTATTTACCTCACCTAACTTTAATCTTTCTGCTATAATTTCACAGCGTGTTTGATGCTTTATGATTTTTGTCCTCCTGAGAATTATCAGTCTACTCCCTTTCTGTGCTCCTGATTCTATTATATTCACCAGTTTATTCTGTTGATCAGATTTTTAATTCACTTAATTTTTAGATTCACTTGTTGATAGATGTGTATTTGTTGTTCATAATTTTTTGTCTTTTACCTTTTTCTTCTTCCTCTTCTAAGAGAGTACCTTTCAGCATTTCATATAATACTGGTTTGGAGTTGATGAACTCCTTTAGCTTTTTCTTCTCTGTGAAGGTCTTTATCTGCCCTTCAATTCTGAATGATAGCTTGGCTGGGTAGATTATTCTTGGTTGTAGGTTCTTGTTGTTCATCACGTTGAATATTTCTTGCCACTCCCGTCTGGCCTGCATCGTTTCTGTTGAGAAATCAGCTGACAGTCGTATGGGTGCTCCCTTGTAGGTAATAAACTGTTTTTCTCTTGCTGCTTTTAATATTCTCTCTTTCTCTTTTGCTCTTGGCATTTTAATTATGATGTGTCTTGGTGTAGTCCTCTTTGGATTCCTTTTCTTTGGGGTTCTGTGTGCTTCCTGGACTTGTAAGTCTATTTCTTTCACCAGATGTGGGAAGTTTTCAGTCATTATTTTTTTAAACAGGTTTTCAGTATCTTGCTCTCTCTCTTCTTCTGGCACCCCCACAATTCTGATGTTGGTACGCTTGAAGCTGTCCCAGAGGCTCCTTACATTATCTTCACATTTTTTGATTCTTTTCTCTTCTTGCTTTTCCAGTTGAATGTTTTCTGCTTCTTTATATTTCAAATTCTTGACTTGATCCTTGCTTTTCTCTAGTCTGCTGTTAGTACTCTGTATAATAGTTTTTATTTCAGTCAGTGTATTTATCGTTTCCTCTTGGGTCTCACTAAATTTATCCATCTTTTCTAGCATATTCTTGAAAAACCTTATAAGCGTGGTTTTGAACTCTATATCCAGTCGTTTTTTTTCCTCCATTTCTTTTGCTTGTAATCCCTTCCCTTGTCTCGGCATTTTCACTGTGCCAGGGAAACTTCTGTGCTGGATTCAGCCGAAGAAGCCTCTGTTGAGCTTGGGAGGGTGGAGTCTCAGGGCTTAAGGGACCGCCTTGCCTTCCAGTCGGCTCCGCCCTCCACGGCCCCTGAGTCTCACGTGACTGGGTAATGGCTGGAGCGGTCCTTGTGCGCGCGCAAGCACCCGCAGTGCCTCTAACTGCTGCCTTTCCGGCTCCCCTGCGAACCAGGACCACACGAGTCTAGGTCTCCAGGGTTTCGCCCAAAACAGGGGCTTAGTGGAGTCAGAAGTGGCACAGTTAGGAGGGTCTGTCTCCCGCCCACTCGCGAAAGCCAGCGGCACAATCAGCAATCTGTCCTCCGCGTGGTGCCGTGTGCGACCAGACCTCTGATCCTTTGCAACTCCCCTAAATTTCCGTGCACTTCTCCCTTTTCACAGTCCAAACTCCCCCCGTATGAGTTTCAGCTGGATCTGGGGTTTAGTGTCGCAGGATAAGGGGTTCAATGCCTTTGAGAGTCTCCATCTCCCTCCCGCCAGCGAAAACCAGCCAGGTACTCTGGCACCCGCTCTCTCCTCGCGCACGTCTCCGTACCTCAGCTTTTTGCAGCTCCTCTGGGTCTCTGTGAGCCCCTCTCTTTCCCTCTAGTTGTAGAACTTCCACTCAGCCAGCTTTCCTGTGGTTCTGGATGATGTCCGTTCTGTCTTTTAGTTGTAGTTTTGAAATTGTTGTGCGAGGCAGCAGTATAGGTGTTTACCTATGCCACCATCTTCAGCAAACTTTTTTTATAAAGAGCCTGGTAGGCTGGCTAGCATGGCTGAGTGGTTGAGCATTGACCTATGAAGCAGGACATTATGGTTTGATTCCTGGTCAGGGCTCCTGGAAGTGGGTTCCATCCCCAGTGGAGGTGGGGGAGTGGGGGTGGGGAGGGGTAACAGGCAGTAGCCAATCGATGATTCTCTCTCATCATAGATATTTCTCTTTTCCTCTCTGAAATCAATATATATATGTACATGTACATATATATACATATATAAAAGCCAGATAGTAAGTGTTTTAGGCTTTGTTGGCCAAAAGGCAAAATCAAGAGGGTATTATGTAGATATTTGAATAATAATAAGACGAAATACAGTATCACAATTTAAAAAAAAATATATTTTATTGATTTTTTACAGAGAAGAAGGGAGAGGGATAGAAAGTCAGAAACATCGATGAGAGAGAGACATCAATCAGCCGCTTCCTGCACGCCCCCTTACTGGAGATGTGCCCGCAAGCAAGGTACATGCCCCTGACCGGAATTGAACCTGGGATCTTTCAGTCCTCAGGCCCACACTCTATCCACTGAGCCAAACTGGTCTCGGCTGTATCACAAATTTTTAAACAATGAAATTCAAAATGTAATAATTGAATGCAATATTTTTCAAATACAGGTCTACTAATGGGAAGAATTGGATTCCTTCTTTTGAGGATATATTGGCTTAATTGGTATTCAGAGTTAGTGTTCAAAGTCATCAAACTCAACTGCAAATGTGTATCTGTTAATGCTGGTCTGTAGAGAGATTTTACATATTTTATCCTTGATAATGTCTTGCAGACAGGCAGGTAGTGAGGCAAGTGGTTAGGAGGTGCTCCGAGTGCTTCAGGTTATGACCGTGTGGCTGTGACTCCAGCAGCAGTGGAAAGTGATCCCATGTCAGTGTAGAGTGGGCCTGGTTGTGTTCCAATAAGACCATTTGTGAACACAATTTCATATAATTTTCTTGTCTTGAAATTTAAAAAATATATATATTTTATTGATTTTTTACAGAGAGGAAGGGAGAGGGATAGAGTTAGAAACATCCATGAGAGAGAGAGACATCGATCAGCCGCCTCCTGCAGCCCCCTACTGAGGATGTTCCCGCAACCAGGATACATGCCCTGGATCAGAATCAAACCTGGGACCCTTCAGTCTGCAGGCCGATGCTCTATCCACTGAGCCAAACCGGTTTCGGCTTGAAATATTTTTTAAAAATATATTTTACTAGAGCCTCGATGCACAAATTTGTGCACAAATGGGGTCTGGCTGACCTGTCTTCATCGGGCAGGGCTGGTTGGTGGGAGGGCCCACGAGCAGTTGGCTGGCTGGTCAGCCCCACTTCCAGTCGGGGTGAGGGGGGACTGATCAAGAGCGAGGCCGGCCAGGGGGAGGGACAGCAGATGCTTGGCCAGCTGGCCCCACCCCCTGGTCGAACTCCCTGTCAAACTTCCAGTCGAGGGGACAATTTGCATATTAGCCTTTTATTATATAGGGTTGATTTTTTACAGAGAGGAAGGAAGAGGGATAGTTAGAAACATCAATCAGCTGCTTCCGGCACACCCCCCACCTGGGAATGTGCTTGCAACCAAGGTACATGCCCTTGACCGGAATTGAACCTGGGACCCTTCAGTCCACAGGCCAATGCTCTATCCACTGAGCCAAAATGGTTAGGGCCTTTTATTTATTTATTTCTTAGTATATTTTGATTGATTTCAGAGAGGAAGGGGGAGAGAGATAGAAACATCAATGATGACAGAGAATCATTAATCAGTGCCCCACACCGGGATCATGCCTGCAACCCAGACATGTGCCCTGACCAAGAATCAAACTGTAACCTCCTGGTTCATAGGTCGATGCTCAACCACTGAGCCACACTAGCTGGGCTTGAAATATTCTTTTGATATTTTTTTCCCCAGCCACTTAATGTAAAAACTATTCTCAGCTGTAGGAGGTGGGCCAGATTGGTTTGGCCATAGTTTGCCAGTCCTGGGCTGAGCTCAAAAAGCTGTTGTAGACAGTTGATCTCTCCCCCATTACTCCCACTCTTCCCCACCTTCCCTCTGAGGTTTGAGTGGGGATGGGGATGGTGGGAAGGGTTAGGGGGATAAGTACATATATGGAATACCTTAATCAATAAAGAAATTAAAGATAAAGTACATAGATAGCAAAAAACAAACAAACAAAAAAACTGTTGTAGACGGTAAAGGAGTTCAGGTACATAGAGCTTAGCATGGAGCCAGTGAACAAGGGAGCACTGCCTTCATTGTCACCGCCAGTAAACACACTGTTCCCTTTAGGTCTGGCTGGTGTGAGAGCAGGGAGGTGGGTTTGCTTGGAATTTCTGTGCTTCCTGAGAGTATTTGCAATTCACAGCTGTTCTGTCAGGTGTGTATGTGTGTGTGGCTCTGGCAGAGAGTTTTTCACACAGATTCCTGTGTGTTTTCTTCTAATTCCTTTCATCCATCAGGCCTTCGCTGGACTCTGTGCTAAGATTCTGGGGCATAAGGATGAATGGGCCATTGAGCCTGCCTTGCTGCAGTGTTGCAGTTACACTTCCTTCATAAAAACAGGTGGCAGTAGTTTTCAGGAATGATTGATTGGCCAGGTGGGGCATCTATGTGCTACTCAGTTGTCTCTGTTAACCCAGACTTGATGTGTCTATCACTGGATTGGACACCCAACTCCCAGGCTCCTTTTGTGCCACATTTTCCTGTCGCACACAATTTGACTTCTTGGACACCACTAGCTAGCTACCAGCCCCATGTTCCTTAGCCATCTGGAGGAGAATTCAAAAGCACTGTTTGCCAAGAACTCTCTGGGTGCCCAGGCTCTGCTGTTCATGAGCCTGTGAGGTCCTGACTGCCTGTCCCTCAAAGGTCCCTGCACATCTCTTTCTCCATCCTTGCTGTCTCAGTGGCCAAGTGTGGTGCTCTCAGCCTGCTTCCAGCCTCAAGCCTTCCACCTGCCTTGCTCCCTGGGAGTTGTCAGAATAACCTTCCCCACAAGCTGCTTTCCTTCTTTTACCAGCTGCTCAAGAATCCTCTACGTTAAATAGAAACTACCTAACTTTATTTTTAAGTTGTTTGAAAGGAAATCAGGAAAAGGAAAAGCGAAGTGGCCCCACATTATGGAAGTCTCCAGTGGCTGGGGCCCCTTAGAGCAGTGGTCGGCAAACTCATTAGTCAACAGAGCCAAATATCAACAGTACAACGATTGAAATTTCTTTTGAGAGTCAAATTGTTAAACTTCTTTTAACGCCACTTCTTCAAAACAGACTCGCCCAGGCCGTGGTATTTTGTGGAAGAGCCACCCTCAAGGGGCCAAAGAGCTGCATGTGGCTCACAAGCCCATTTGTCGACCACTGCCTTAGACTCCCAGAGTTGTATCTGTGGTGCCAAGTGAGTTGGTTCTGCCTCTTTGGCCCCATAGCTGGGCTAGCCTGGCCAGTGCGAGGCCTGTCCCAGGCTTGCTGCCTTCTGTAGTTTGCCTTCTGGAGCTGTTTGGGTCAGCTGCTCCTCTTCTGGGGCTTAATGAGCTCGTTCACTAAGCTTTGCTCAATACCAGTGCTGAATGGCTCTGGTCTCTGACCACAGGTCCAGTCCGCAGGGGCTTAGGGGCTCCAGAGATGAAGCTTGCCGTCTTCCCTAAGAGGCTTTTTGGAATTGGATTCCAAATGGGATTGGATTCTCAAAGCTGGACTGTTTACCATGGTAGCGTGGCCTGCATGCCCACGTAGTATTTGCAGAGGTTCCCAGAGGTGGGTGAGGAGTCAAGGATGTGCCCCAGAGTTGTCGGTGCATTAACGGTGTGGCCCTTTGTCCCAGGAGCCCTTTGGTGGAGCTGGGCCCTAATACTCTTGTCCAGCTGGGCCCTTTGCTCTTAGGAACTCTTCAGTTCCCTAGTCCTGGGCTCATAGCTACAGCAAGAGCGCATCCTTGGCCCTTTGCAAACGTGCGTCTCCTGGCCTGGCTGGCTTCTCTCTAGCCTCCCTAGCTGAGGAACAGCTTGAACACAGGCAGAAAGGCAGCCTCTGAAAATAAATAAGCTGTGCAGTGCCCAGTTCCTTGAGAGGATCTGGTCAGTGACCCAGCCCTCCTCTGGGAAGCGGGTGGAGTCAGGCCCTCTAGCATGTGGCTACATGACTGTCTAAAGTTTCCTCAGGTCCATGCCGCCTTCTGTGCTGGCTTGCGATGGCCAGAGGGCACGGCTGGGGCATTGGGAGTCCCAGTCTGACTTGACAGAGCCCCTGCAACTTGTCCCCTGCTGACCCTCCTGGCAGTTTCCTGCCAGACCTCCTGGAAACCCCCCTCCATCTCCCCTCTCCTGCTCATCCATTTGTACCTGCTGTTTCTGCTTCTGCTTTGTGGAGAACTGCTGAGAAGGGCTCATATCCCAGTCTCCCCAGAAAGGCCTTATGAGCACTGCAGTCCACCCTCCCTGACCCTCCCTTTTGCTGAGCCTCGTGTTGCCGTCTGTGCAGTGGGACGTCATTTAGGTGCATGTCATAGGCATTCTCCCTTGGGTTCACGTCTTGAGTAGGTTAGAGGGCAGATGCTAAAGAAATAGGCCTGCCTTGGATCCTAGATCTACCTCTCACCCTGCTTTCCTTCCTCTGAGCTCGTTTTCTCATTTGTAAATGGGAAATACAGCCTAGTACAGAATTGTGTGACGTGTGACCAGTAGGCTGTTTGCAGTGTTCGGTGTGATGGTTGTGGTTGCCATCAGTCTCTTTTCTCCCAACCATACTTGATGCTTGGACTCAGCCACAGTCCTGCTCAGTATCCCTTACTACAAAGTAATTGGTCCTCCCTAATCCCTCAGGTACATGGCCACCTCTGGCCTGGACCACCAACTGAAGATCTTTGACTTGCGAGGGAAGTTCCAGCCTCTGAGTGCTCGAACCCTGCCCCAGGGAGCAGGGCACCTGGCCTTCTCCCAGCGGGGACTGCTGGCTGCAGGAATGGGTGATGTGGTCAACATATGGGCAGGGCAGGGCAAGGCCAGCCCACCCTCCCTGGAGAAGCCCTATCTCACCCACCGGCTCTCAGGCCACATGCATGGCCTTCAGTTCTGCCCCTTTGAAGACGTGCTGGGGGTGGGGCACAGTGGGGGCATCACCAGCATGCTGGTCCCCGGTAAGTGGGCCAAGGGATGGGCCTGAGATAGCTGGGAGCAAGGGGCCTGGTCAGACTCTAGAATGCTGAACTGGATTCTTGTTTATGGCTCCACGTTCTTCCCTCCCCCCAGGCGCTGCTGAGCCCAACTTCGATGGCCTGGAGAGTAATCCGTACAGGAGCCGGAAGCAGAGGCAGGAGTGGGAGGTGAAGGCCCTGCTGGAGAAGGTGAGGATGTGGGGACTGGGGTTGGGTTGAGGAAAGCTCTCATACTGGGGGTCTTGGAGAGTTGGATTCAGCAACCAGTTGGATTCAGTCCGTCTTTTGGGTCACCCTCCACACCCATTCCTACCCCTCTCTCTGTGATACCTCCAGGTACCTGCAGAGCTCATTTGTCTGGACCCACGAGCCCTGGCAGAGGTTGATGTCATCTCTTTGGAGCAAGCAAAGAAGGAACGGATAGAGAGGCTGGTAGGGAGCAGATGGGAGTCCCAGGCACAACCTCACCCACCACACCCCAAAGTGTAGTACAGCAGGTGGGTGCTGCCACAGTTCCCTGTCTCTGAGACTGTTACAGACTTCACTCCTGTCCCCTTTCCCAGGGCTACGACCCAGAGTCCAAGGCTCCCTTTCAGCCAAAGCCAAAGCTGAAGGGCCGAAGCTCGACAGCAAGCCTAGTGAAGAGGAAGAGGAAGGTCATGGACGAGGAACACAGGGTAAAAGGAGCATTTGGTGGTGGGCCAGGCTTCCCACAGGCTGAACCCTCCTTCTCCTGGTGCCTTTGTCCTTACCAGCTTGCCACTTCTCACTTTGCCCCCTACCTTCCCAGAACAAAGTCCGACAGAGCCTTGAACAGCAGCCACAGAAGCAAGAGAAAGCAGCCAAGCCCATTGGGACCCAGCCATCTGCCCTGGACAGATTTGTGCGCTGAGCCAGGCTCCAAGGTGGCCTGGGAACAACATCTCTCCCCAAGATCACCTGTGGGGGAATTCCTGTTCCCTGGAATGAGGAAGGGGCAGGTGCCCCTTCCCCAACTGGGAATAGCCAGCTGGTTCCTGGGGTGGATAGGTATTAAAGAAGGAAGTGAAGTTTTTGGATAATGTGTCTGAATCATCCCTGTGTACTTGTTCCTTTCCTTTGCCCAGCATGGAGCTAGTCTAGGCTCCAAGAGGTCACGTGTCCCACCGCTACCGTCCCCTTCACCCACCCCCTATCTTGTGGTTGCTGTGGCCTTATCTTGCTAATTAGGGGCCTTTCTCCTCAGAGAGGCTGTGCTCTCTCTCTCTCAAGTCCCTGGAGATGTGCTTCCCATCCAGCAGGGGCTGGCAAGGCCCAGGCTCCCCAGGCTTGTGTGCCGGGACTCCTGATTCGGACCACACTGCACTCGAAGAAGTAGAGAGACCAATTTATTGAGGGGCTCCTGTTCCTCTCCTGGATGGGGGTTGACTGCAGCATTGTTTTTACTCTCCTGATGACCATCTTTGGGGCTAGCAGGCCAGACCCTAGGTTTCCGCTGAATCCTTCAGGCTTCAGTGACAGACTGACATCTTATATAAGGAGACTGTACAGTTGCAGCCAGATGCCTAGGGCCCAGGAGAAAGGTGGGGGAGCTGGCTAGACCCTCAGCTCCTCACTCCTCTCCAATGGCCCGGGTCCTCTCAGCTGTGAAGCCAGGCTATTAACCGACACCGAAGGATGCCCAGGACTCCCTGGAGCCAGGAGCAGAAGGGTGGAGTTCTTTCCCCATCAGAGCCTCCCACCAGTTTCCAGGCTTCCTGCATCTTCCAGGGATCGAACCTGTGGGACGTCAGCAGGAATTTCCCATAGCAGCACCGGTCCAAGGGATAGTGGGTGGCACCAGCCAGCTTCACACAGTGGGTTGGGGTGAGGCCGCCTCGTCGGGCACTTAACCCCACAAAGACATCTTCCAGTGGCAGAAGGGGTGCCCGGCTGGCCACTTTGAGGATGAGCTGCACAGCGGAAGCTGACAACACATAACCTGTGCCTGAGGCATAGGGTGGGAAAGGGCCCCAGGTGGCAGGCCACTGCTCCTCTGATATTTGGTGCTTGCCCCCTGGAGTCCGAGAGGGGTGCACCCGCCAATGCACACGGCCAAGGTACAAAAGAGGCATGTGCTGACTCACCGGGGTGGGGCCGCCTCCATTCCACCCTCCATCTCTAGCTTCAGCCTCTCTCTGGCGCTCCATGCCCCTCTCCCATTGCTCCCAACGGCCCCCTCGCCGGACCAGCTCTGACACCAGTTCCGGAACATTGACAAACACATCATCGTCGGTCTTGAGGATGTAGCGGGCCATGGGGCAATGTTTGTCCGCCCAGCTCAGCCCGCTGAGCGTCTTGAGGGTCAGGTTGCGGTAGGAGTCTCGGAAAGCCGCCTGCAATATGTCCCCCTGGGCCACTGACTCCCGTGCCAGGTCGTTCTCATGGGAGCCCCAGGTGGGTTGCCGCCCGCTAGGCTCTCCCAGCAGAAAGAGAGTTTGTACTCTAAGCCCTCGGGCCTCGCGCTGCCCGCCCCACGAGGCCCGAATGGCATTTCTTTGGTTGAGGTTCTCGGGAGCCGTGCTCACCAGGATGAGCAAGAAGGGAGGGGCGCCGGGGCCACCGCAGGCGTCCTCGTTGGGGATCAGGAGACGCGGCAGGGCCAGGGGCGGCCCTGGCGAGACTGGTGCTGGGAGCAGGGACGCTAGCGAGAGGCTCAGCAGCTCCTCCCCGAGGCCCGAGGGCCCAAAGAGGGCCCAGACAATCACCAGCAGCAGGGCGGCGAGGAGAAGACGCCGGAAGAGGCTGAGGGGCATGGCGCGCCGCAGTCAGAGGAATCCTGGAGGGGGAGACAGAGGGCGGTTGGAGGGTGCAGAGCTGGCTCTCGGCAGCCTGAGTCCTTAACCGACCACGCCTAGGATGGGGCGAGCTGAGATGGCGGGCGGTACCTGCGCCATAAGGTGTGGAGACACGGACACAGGAGGCTACGGCTGGAGCTGCGGGGAGGTTACCTGGTTGCTGCTCCGCCATTCCGAAGCTCAGCTCCATGGCTGGCGAAGAGCTGCCGCACCAGCTGCCTCCCGCAAGCCCTGAGCAGCAGTCCCGCCCCTTCCCGGGAGGGGCGTGGCTCCGCGCCTTCCAGAACCCCGCCTGCAACGTAGCAGATACCGAGGGGGCCTCTCTGGGGACAGGGAAGTAATTGAATTGGACCCGTGCATGTTGATGACGTAGGTCTTCCTATCCAATCGCGGTTACCTCCGGGTGCAGACTCAGTTCCACATCTAAGAAATTGTACCCTGCCCCCAACTTTCCCATATACCCAGCTCCCATATTGTAGAAACTTAGGGGTGGCCAAACCTGCAAAAATTCACCAGAAGCTGCAAGACTAGGCTCAAACTACCTGCCCTCTCCACTCCAGCCCCAGGGAAAACTGGCTGGGCTCCCACCTAAGGGCTGTGATTATTCCCACTTCCTCATACCTTAAAGAGGGTGAGAAGGGAGTGATAGAAACCAAAACCAAGGACACTGTTTGGGTAGCTGGGTGGGGTCAAACTACCTGCCCTCTCCACTACAGCCCCAGGGAAAACTGGCTGGGCTCCCACCTAAGGGCTGTGATTAGTCCCACTTCCTCATACCTTAAAGAGGGTGAGAAGGAAGTGATAGAAACCAAAACCAAGGACACTGTTTGGGTAGCTGGGTGGGGTACATCAGTGAAGAGACTTGGGAAAATGACCAACAGGGTCCTCGTGATAGCTAGCATTCCCTATCAATGTCCCCAGAAGGAAGAAAAATCACAAGGGAAGTGATAGGTGTATAAACTATTTATTAACAGATGAGGCCTACAGACTTATTTCTTCTTGGACACACCCACAGTGCGACCCCGACGGCCTGTGGTCTTGGTGTGCTGGCCTCGAACACGAAGACTGTAGGTGAGAAAAGAAGGATCACAGGTCATACACATCACACAAAACATCTGGGAAGACAGCACAAAGGGAAAGGAGACCTCCACGCAGACTCACCCCCAGAAATGGCGCAGCCCTCTGTGGGCCCGAATTTTCTTCAGCCGCTCCAGGTCTTCACGAAGCTTGTTGTCCAGACCATTGGCCAGGACCTGGATTCAGAAGAGGGTGAGGGATGCATATACTACCCACAATCTCCCCTTGTCCTACCCTTCTGCAGTCTCTCATCTCAATACACACCTGGCTATATTTCCCATCTTTCACATCCTTCTGTCTGTTCAAGAACCAGTCTGGAATCTTGTACTGGCGTGGGTTCTGCATAATGGTGATCACACGTTCCACCTGGCAGGCAGGACACAGGTCAGATCCCAATGGCACCATTCCGAGGTAGGCCCTGCCCACAGGCCCCCTTCCTGGTCCTCACCTCGTCCTCTGTGAGCTCTCCTGCCCTCTTGGTGAGGTCGATGTCTGCTTTCCTCAACACCACATGAGCATATCTTCGCCCTACACCCTGAGTAGAGGTTTTGGGTTGGGCTAGTTATTTTTTGGTTTCCTTTATTGCCCCAATTGTTAAAAAAAGGGGGGGGGGGTGGTGGTGGCACAAAGGTAGGGCCTGCAACAACCTAGTGCTTGCACACATGACCTGTGTCTCATCCACTTTTCCAGATAAGCCTAATAATCCAGTAGAAAAGAGGAAAATAGTTTTGTTCAGGCGCAGGACTGCACCAAGAACTTGGGATAGATAACCTCTGGAAAGCAGGCAGGGAACATCTTTTGTGTTGCCCAGCATGTGCACTTCCTGATAAATGCCGGCCATTAGGCAGAGCGGTGACAGAATCTGGCACCTGAAGCTGACACAGCTTCGCAGCAGCAGGTCTGATCAGCGGGCTTGATCATGGGGTAGGAGTGTCAGCTCCTGGAAACGCTAATGGTCTTTGGACCAGCCACTGCATAGCCATGATCAGTTTTATGTATTGATTTTAGAGAGGAAAAAAGAGGGGGAGAAACATCTAGTTGTTGTTGCACTTACTTATGCCTTTACAATTGATTCTTCTTGATGCGGGATTGAACCCACACCTTGATGTAATTTGGGACACATTCTAATCAACTGAGCTACCTGGCCAGGGTCACCACGATCAGTTTTTAAAGATCACAAACTTGATTCGGTTGGTGCTCAAAGTTGACCAGGCCCTAGGAAACTTATTGCCCAAATCAAGCTTACTGGTGGCATCCTATAAACACTAAACAGATCTGGACAGTGAAGGATGATGGCCTAGGTTAAGAGTGCCTCCCCACCCAATGTATTTCCATCCTGAATTTAAGGATGCTACATAAGGAATCTTTGAAAATATGGTCAGAATGAGGCTCTACTGCATTACGGTTACCCCCTAAATCCAATGACCCTATCTTACTAAAGGAGAGGATATGCAGACCGAAAGGGAAAGCCATGTGATAACCAAGTCAAGAAGTTGAAGTGGTATGGCTGCAAGGCAAAGGAATACTGAGGATTGCTGGTGACTACCAGAAGGTAGAAGAGACAGAAAGGATTTCTTGAGCCTACAGAGGGAGCATGCTCTATGGACACCTTGATCTGGGCTATTTGTTCTACAGAACTGAGACCAGGTTTCTGTTGTTTTAAGCCAAAAGAACAAAACATATGGTAACCTGTTACAATAGCCCAAGGAGAGATGGCATTTACTCTCCATAAGATCAAGTGACCTAGGGCCCTAGCCAGTGTGACTCCGTTAGGTGGGAGCCTAATCCCGGCACCAAAGGATCTCAGACTCTGTTAGGGCACATACCCAGGTTGCAGGTTCCATCCCAAGTAGAGATGAGAATGGGAGGCAACCAATCTGTTTCTCTCCTTCCCTTATTAAAAAAAATTAGGAAACCCTAAGGTGAGGACTTAATATGTGCAGATAAAATAGTATATGTTTGAGATTTTAAAATATGCGTGGAAAGGATATAGATGAAACAAGATTTCTAGTTTTTAGCTAGACAATATAGTAAATACCTTGACTTTATGGACCTGATTTAATAGACTTCAGATTTAATGGACAAAATTTCCAGTCAGTAAGTCATATGTGAAAAGGGAACACCCTATTAATAACCAGAATCAGCCTATAATTAAAGCAACAGGTTGTTAGTCATTTTTAACAAAATGTAGCAAATAGGCCATACAGTGGGAAAAACGCTAGTAATTTCACCAACAAACATTACATAGCTACAATTACAGTCTATATATTTAAGTCCATGTTTCACTGCTTATAAACAATGTTTAGGGAATGATTAGCACGTAAACACACTGCATTGTGTGAGATAATTAGTTCTGTTGTTGTGTGACTTTATGCAGCTGTTTTTAATGTTTTTATTGATTTTAGAGATAGAGGAAGGGAGGGATAGAAATGAGGATGGCTACTTCCTGCCTGCCCCCTACTGGGGATCCAGCTTACACCTGGGCATGCCATACCAGCCAGGGCTCTGAAGTGGTTCTCACGTGCCACGCAGGATGTTCCCCAGCCAGTGCATTTGTTTACTCACAGTGACTGCTAAACACACACACTTACTAGACTTATTAAGTATAAATTTAAAATCACAGTGAAATATAAAAAACTTCTGTGAAATTAAAGTTTCATACTTAATTTTAATTACACAAATGTTCCTACATAAATAAAAACAGGTAAACCAGATCCACAGATGTCCCCTTTTCCATCCAGAAGACTACACTACAGGGAACCAACAGTCATGTTTGCGGTCCAAGGGCCTGGGCCACATTATAGAAGGGTTAATACTCTGAAAGTATTGAGAGAAGTACAGCTCACAGGGACACTGGCATTTTGGCAGGACAAATGTTCCTTATACTTCCCAGTCATTACTAACCCAGAGATGACAGTTATCCCTGATTTAGAGGAAAAACAGAAGACCAGGCAGTCCTAAACAACACTGATAGCAAAAATTTACAAGTTGAAATAAGAACCATCAGAAAGGGGTCACAAGAGAAATCGTGCAGGATCTTGGTTATCTTCCAACACCTTTTCGTGTTATTTCCCATTCCATTCCTCACCCTTCCCACAATTAACTGCTGACGACTTGGCTTTAGTTCTTTTTCTAGAGGAAGAGCTAGCTGCTTTTGCTTTGCTGTTCACAAAATTAGCAAAAACCTCACCTAAAGAAATAAATTTCCCAGTAATAAGCCGGGCATCAGGATCCCTAAAAGAGACTTCATTCAATATCTGAAACTGCTTCAGTGATGTTCTTTGTAAATATCTTTTTCTGATTCCAGAGACAGAGAGGGAGAGATCAATTGGCTGCCTCCTGCACACCTCCTACTGGGGATCAAGCATGTGCCCTGACCTGGAATCAGACCTCCTGGTTCATGGGCCCTTGCTCAACTATAGTGAGCCAACACCGGCCTGGAAGGTTAAGTCGACAAGTTATAACATATATTTAACTAATAAATACAAACCCAACTAATTTTTAAGAGGCAGTTTAACAGAAGCACCCCATTAACCATGGTCACCTGTTACCATTTCATTGATCTCATTACAACCTTTTGAAAAGGAACTTCTGTACTTTACATAGCCTTACTAGTTTCCCATAACTAGCAATCTTCTTACAAAGGATAAAAGTTGTGATCCCTGCAGTGTAGAATTAAGAACCAAGGGAATTGGATGAACCTAGGATTTTAATTTTAAACAACTCATCAGTTTCCTTTAAAATTCTTTGAAACCAGACAAAAGCATCCCTGATAAACATCCACACCCTAATACTGCTTGAGCACCTATCACACACAAGCTGGGAACTGTGAGGCAGAGATTAGCTCCCACCCTGGAGGGTGCACATCCTGGTGGGAAAAGAAGTCATTTAGCCATCTCCACAACTTATTACAAGTATTCCAGAGAAAAATAGAATGTCGCCCTTTGGCTCCAAGAGTTCCCTTTGCATTCACCAACTTATTGCCCGCAACGAGCCAAGTACTGGTTCCCCCTTCAACTAGAAAGAGGCAAGGACTTTCACCTCTGGAAATGTGAGAAATGTCCTGCTCATGATGTAGTGACATCCCTCCCAACTATGCTCCTGGAATCTGTTGGCATTTATACCTACCCAAAATGCACAATTATCCGACTTAAGGGGCACATAAATGTCACAGGAAGGGTTGCTGTTATGATGCACTGAGAGGAGGCAGAAACCAAACCCAGAATGACCTCAAGATGATGGCTGATGGTCCAGGAAAATCCCAGTGAATTCATGTAGACAAACCCACTCCCCACCCCACAAGTGAAATATTCTGGCTTGACCTGAGACTATTCTCTGGCTTTCCTACCTTTCGGGTAAATGTAGAAAGGAGTTCAGGGGGTTACCCAGCAGCTAAGGTGATCTGGTTGGGGCTTGTTTCCTCAACCTTGCCTCACTTATAGCTTAGGTCTTAACAACCTAAGTCTCATTTATGTTCTCCACTGCTTGCCCTCCTTTACCTTAATTGCAGTGATGGCAAAGGCTATTTTCCGACGCCCATCGATATTGGTGTTGAGTACTCGCAAAATGTGCTGGAACTTCTCGGGAATCACTAGAGACTGATAGAGATTGGGGGAGAAAGCAGACACCGTGAACTATCAAATCACCTCAGACGGGAACGTTAAACTCGTCACACAGGGAACATCGGTCCCCCTTCAGATTTTCACCAACTGCAAACTCCTTAGTCCCGCAGACAGCAGGAGCATGAAATGTTGGGGCTTGGGGGCAATGCAACCTCTGGGAGAGGATAAATCTCCTGCCTGGCTCCAAAATACACTCAAGGGTGCGGGAGCCAGAGGTCCCCCTACAAGCCCAAGCCTTTCGCTGCTTTCGTGCGCCCGGGGAGCGACTCTTCCTCTGGCCCCACTTCCCAGAAACGGAAGTCTTTAGTCGTTCCTTCCCAGGGCGCGATCCAAAGTTCCACACAGAAAGTTGCAGGCCCCTAAAGCAGGGCGTTTTCGGCTCCCTGATAGCAGACCTTCCCTGCCCGGTTCGATGTCGCCGGATCCCCGGACTGATTCGAGTCTTACCATGGCGGTAGCGGCGTGCAGGCCTCCTGTGGAAGAGAAAGCGGAAGTTACGTAATAGTCTTATATAGCGAGAAGGCGGAAGGGGCGGGATGATTTGGTGTAGCTCCCGGAAACGGCTTGTGCCGGTGTCCACTTGACTTCAGAGAGTCTGAATTAGTTGCTACAACTTCCGGCGTGGTCTCTTTACAGCTCGTAACGTTTTGGGGTGTGAGAGCCGCGAAGGTTCCGGGTGAGATTGTGCTAAGCCTTCCGCTTCTCATTTGTACCTGGGTGAAGTGGTTGGCGCTCAAAGGGAAGTCTGGAGTGAAACATTTAACGCAAAAACCTGGGAACGATTTCGCGTTGTGCAACGCACTCTAGACGTGTAGTTCCACTTGGGAGAACGGACGCACGCGACTGACAGCTGCCGGAAGTGAGGCTGCGCGAATGGCCGCCGCTGCCACCATGGCGGCTGCTGCCCGGGAGCTGGTGTTGCGGGCCGGGGCCTCAGATATGGAGGAGGAGGAGGTCCCGCTGGTGAGAACGCAGGGCTTTTTCTCCTCCGGAGTCTCTTTCGCTCGTCCTCGCGTCTAAAAGACCCCGACTGGGTTTAGGTTAGGGTGGGAGGTCGGCGGCGGCCAGAGATGCGCTCCGTAGCCCTCCCTGGAATCGGACCCGAGCTTGAGCGAGACCAGAATGGTCGACTCCAATTCCCGGGGCACAATTTCAATTAGCCTCCAGATTTGGGGGCAGAATAGAGAAGCCGTGCTGCCTAAAGGTTAAGATCGTGGCCTCTGGGGGCAGATTGCCTGTGTTTTAGTTCCAGCTCTGCTACTCAACGCTGTGTCCTTGGGCAAGTTAGCTACTCTCTGCCATCACTTTCTATACCTACAAAGTGAAGGAAATTATAAGACATACTGTTACAGGCAAGATTCCAGGGCAGGAATAGGGGAAACTGAGACAGAAAAATTAGGACAAGGCCAAACAGTGTGAGTAATTTGCAACTGGCCTGCAAATAACAAACCACTATCTTCCCCAGCCACCGACACTCCGAAAGAAACAAGGGCACTTTTTACTCCCTAAGCAGAGAAGCCAGCAGTCTCAGGACTCGGCAAGATAAAGTTGCCAGGATTCTGGGAAAACCACAACAAGAAAACCTGGAGACTTAATCTGTACCAATATATTCAGCAAAAGAATCTTTTGAAACCTACAGACAGGAGGAGGGCATATTACTCCAACTTGCTCTAGACACTTGCTTTTCTGGATTAGCCGGAAAAGCCCATCTGTGCTCCAAGCCAGATGAAATAGATTTGCTTGCTTTGCTTTCTCAGTAAAGTTGCACGCTTTTATCGCTTTAATAAATTAGCTGTTCACAACGCAGTCAAGGTCTCTCATATAAATTCATTTATATGAGAAGACAAGGATCAGAGTTGGGGACAGCCCTCTCCCACTAGTTCAGCGGGCTTTCCTGTCTGGTAACACCTCTCTGGTGTTGGTGAGAGGGACCTATAACACTACAATATAGGTTGTTGGTTAGATCAGTGAGTATATTTAAGATGGCACCTGGCATGCAGGTAAACACTGTTAGCTGACATTTCGAGAAAGACTGGAGCTCCCCAGAGGGATTTTGATAGAATACCTAAGATAGTAGAAGTCTGGGCTCCTAAATTCATCTGCAAGTTTTGCAGCTCCTAATTTTTCTCATCCATTCTCTGTGGATTGCCCAGCTCCTTGTCATATTCCCTGCCTATCAGCCCCAAGTCATAGGTTGGGTACAAGGTGAGACTCTTGGAATTTTTCACTCAGTACCTGTGGCTGCCCAGTTACAGTTCCTCCGCCTTGAAGGAATAGGGATTATTCCATTATAGATAGGTAGATAATAGATATATATGTATTTATTTATTTAGTTTTTGTGTTGTTAATCCTCACCCGAGGATATTTTTCCTTTGATTCTTAGAGTGTAAGGGAGGTAGAGAGACAGAAAACATCCATATGAGTCCTAGCTTGTTTGGCTCAGTGGATAGAAGGGACTGAAGTATCCCAGGTTCGATTCTGGTTGTGGGCGCGATCCCCAGGAGGGGGCGTGCAGGAGGAGCCAATCAATGATTCTCATCATTGATGTTGCTATCTTTCCCTCTCCATTCCTCTCTGAAATCAATAAAAATATATTTAAAAAAGAAAACATTGATTGGTTGCCTCCCACATGTGCCCCAAGTGGGGCTGGGGATCGAGCCTGTAATTGAGGTAGGTGCTTTTTTTTTTTTTTTTTAATGTTTTTATATATTTCAGAGAGAGGAAGGGAGAGGGAGAGAGAAATAAAAACATACATGATGAGAATTATCGATCCCCTGCCTCCTGCATGCCCATTGCTGGGTATCTAACCTGCATCCCAGACTGGGAATCCAATCATGACCTTCTGGGCAAGGTATGGAATTGACTGGAATTGAACCCAGGACCTTCAGTCCTCAGGCCGACACTCTGTCCACTGAGCCAAACTGGTTAGGACTCCATTATATTTTGTTCTTCCCCTTTTCCCCTGTATCCTTTCTTATTAACTTATCCCTGTCCAGCGGGGTGGTCCTGATCTGCAGGAGCCATTGCAGCTTGGAGTGTTGGACCTCACCTCTGATGAATTTATCCTGGATGAAGTGGATGGTAAGTGATGGCCCAGGGTGGATGCAGAGTGCCTATAATCTGAGAGGCATGGGGGCTGGAAGTAACAAGGCAGGCATTGGTGTGCAGACGTTCATTGAGGGGAGAGGGAGCTGTGAATTGAACCTTTATAATAAACTTTTATTTGCAGTTCATATTCAGGCAAATCTGGAGGATGAGTTAGTAAAGGAAGCTCTTAAAACGGTGAGAGACTTTGTACTAACCTGCCCTCTTCCACACTTATCCTCCCCTTGAGCTTATATCCTGGTGTCTTACCTGCTAGTCCTGCATCGATTCTGCTCATTATCCCTCACCAAGACCTCCTCTTGAACTGCAATCTGTTCTCCAGGGTGTGGATCTCCGTCACTATTCAAAGCAGGTTGAGCTGGAGCTACAACAGATTGAGCAGAAGTCCATTCGGGATTGTATCCTACAGCAGAGGAAAGGGGGGTTTCTTAAAATGGGGTTTTGTGGAGCGTGGTGCAGACAACCTGGATGGGGGTGACTTCTTCTCTCTCAGGGTTTTAGCACCTCAGGGAGAAACTAGAGAGGTCCTGCAGGTCTGAGGCTCTCCATCCTCACAGAGAGGCCCCTTGACTTTCTGTGGGTCAGATATCCAAGAGAGTGAGAACATAGCATCACTACACAACCAGATCACAGCCTGCGATGCTGTCCTCGAGGTTAGTCATTATGACCTGGAACCCCTCAAATAACCTTGAATCAGATCGTGGTCTTTGGTGCTATTCTCCTCCCCCTCCTCCTCTTCCTCCTCCTCTTTCTCCTATTATTATTATTATTATTATTATTATTATTATTATTATTTTGTTAATCCTCGCCCAAGGATATTTTTCCATAGATTTTTAGAGAGAGTGGAAGGGGGAGAGGGAGAGGGAGAGAGAAATACCAATGTGAGAGAGGGACATCAATTGGTTGCCTCCTGCACACACCCCAACCAGGGCTGGGGAACCTGCAACCAAGGTATGTGCCCTTGACCAGAATCGAACCAGGACCCTTCAGTCCACAGGCTGACGCTCTATCCACTGAACCAAACCAACCAGGGGTGTGTCATTCTTTAGGTCGTCAGCCTCAGGTGGGGACAGAACCACTTGCAATATGACCTCAGCAGCTTTTTTTGTCGTTATTGCCATAACTGATGTTATTTGCCACTGACCTTTGGGGTACCTCTTCCCTCATCACCTGCTACCCTCATGGACTGATTGATACTGGAGATGTCACCAATGCACTTGGGTGGCCCACTTGTCCCCTGCCAGCCCTGTGGTGCTCCAGCAGCATCTTCTGCCTTTTTCCTAGCGCATGGAGCAGATGTTGGGAGCTTTTCAGAGTGACCTCAGCTCCATCAGCTCGGAGATCCGGACACTGCAGGAACAGTCAGGGGCCATGAACATTCGGCTTCGAAACCGCCAGGCAGTTCGAGGGAAACTTGGGGAGCTTGTCGATGGTCTAGTAGTACCCACAGCTCTGGTCACGTGAGTTACTAGTTTGAAGGGCCACAGAGTTTATAGCAGGCAGGTGGGCTGGGCTGACCTAACCTACTTGCCACATTGGATTCTGGCATTAGGTCACCAAATGCCTTCCAGAAATTGGAGGTTGGGTCGACAGCCCTTTCTAACCTTGATGCATGCTTTAGGCATCGAAGACTAGGAATCATCCAGGGTTAGGGGTGTAATAAGGGGTCCAAGAACAGAAAACTACAACACAGTAAGAGGGAAAGGAGAGAGGTTGGACGTCAAGGATATGACTTGGAGTCTAGGGATGCTGGGTCTCTCTCCCAACCCTTCCCACCCCTTCCTGCTACCTAGGGCAATTCTGGAGGCGCCAGTGACAGAACCCAGATTCCTAGAGCAGCTGCAGGAACTGGATGCCAAGGCAGCTGCAGTCCGAGAGCAGGAGGCTAGAGGCACAGCGGCCTGTGCTGATGTCAGGGGTGTGCTCGACCGGCTTCGGGTCAAGGTGAGGGCTAGGGTGATAGCCCAGAGACTAGAACCAGCCTCCTGATACCTTCCCCCACCTTTTCCTGCCAGAGCTCATGCTCACATCCCTGGGTTTCCCTGAAGATCTTAAAAAACGGCTATTCTCCACCCTTCCTCCTCCTCTACTTAATATCTGTCACTTCCCTCAGCTCTCCCAACAGAAAGGCGGTTGCAGCTTCATGCCCTGTTTGGTCCCCTATATCTAGGCAGTGACGAAGATCCGAGAGTTCATCCTTCAGAAGATTTATTCCTTCAGAAAACCGATGACCAACTATCAGATCCCTCAGACGGCCCTGCTGAAGTACAGGTCACCATGGGAGGATGGCCTCCAGCTTTGGGCAGCCACGTGTGGTGTCCGGTTTTTTGGGCAGGTAGGGACACTGACGGTCCCTGGCTCCTGCAGGTTCTTCTATCAGTTCCTGCTTGGCAATGAAAGAGCAACAGCAAAGGAGATCCGGGACGAATATGTGGAGACGCTGAGCAAGATCTACCTGTCTTACTACCGATCATACCTGGGGCGACTCATGAAGGTGCAGGTGAGGCCATGGAGGGAGAATCATTCCTGGTGCCTGGGCTGAGAAGAAGGACATCGCTGGGCAGCGAGGGACAATGTAAAAACAAATTTTTTATGGTTCTCTGGGCAAAAATGGTGACCAATTCTTTCTCTTTTTTTTCCAGTACGAGGAAGTCGCTGAGAAGGATGATCTAATGGGTGTGGAAGATACAGCAAAGAAAGATATCCTGAGCTGACCCTGTGCTCACCCTGGAGAGCCTGGGGCTTCTGACTCTAGCCTCCAAGGCACTGCTTCTTACCTTTTTCTGTGGGACCTAAACCTTTGAGAATGTGATGAAAGCTATGGCCATCCTTCCCAGAAAAATGTCGTTTTGATCCTTAGTTTTGCATGTGATGTCAAGGTGTAGAGGTCTCCTGAAGCACATTCACAGATGTCAGGTGAAGTGGGGCACTGGTTCTGGGAAAAAGAGGGTCCTCTAGACTGTCGGCTGCTGTAGGCCCCAGAGGTACTGAGTCTGACTTTCCATCACAGCTGTGATCTTATTTCCCTGACTCTGACCCTTCACGATTCTTTTCAAAGCCATCCCTGCGAAGCAGAAACACCATCTTCACCCTGGGGACCCGTGGCTCTGTCATCTCCCCCACTGAGCTGGAGGCCCCCATCCTGGTGCCCCACACCGCCCAGCGGGGAGAACAGAGGGTAGGAGGAAGAGCAAGCTTCAGTCATGAGGGGGTCCTGAGAGGCTGGCTGGGGCTGGGTGGGAAGGTCAGAGCTTCCCATCCTGCAGGCCCGTCTGTCTGCCCCTGGGATGTAAGAGTGGCCTTTTCCAGGCTCCCTAGTGTACTGTGATTCCAAGAAGGCTGGGACTGTGGACTTAGGGCATATGGGGAAGAGACATGTCCTGAGGCAGCTGTGAAGGGATATGCAGGAGTAGCCAAAGCAGGTGAGGGGTGGGCTGTTCTCTATACCCCTTCCCCACTTCAGTATCTACCTATTCAGGATGATGTTTCAAAACAGCCTAGACTTGGATTAGATGAGAAGTGTCTCCTGAACTCTCAGTACCCAGGTTTACTGATTTCTAAGCTACATCTACAGGGAGTCATTGTTGGGGTTCATCCCTCTGTCTCTCTTCTTTACCCTCCCATCCTAGTATCCATTTGAAGCCCTTTTTCGAAGCCAGCACTACGCCCTTCTAGATAATTCCTGCCGGGAATATCTTTTCATCTGTGAATTCTTTGTTGTGTCTGGCACGGCTGCACACGACCTCTTCCATGCTGTCATGGGCCGCACGCTCAGCATGACCCTGGTAAGACTCCTGTCCTAGCTCCTGTGCTCTCAGACTCATGTCCTCAGTCCTTATCTGCACCATTGGAGGGCCATGGCTCTGGTGGTAATGAAACCAGGACCCCTCATACTAAAACATCTAAGCCTTGCCGGCCAGTATGGCTCAATAATTGAGCATTAACATCTGAACCAGGAGGTCACGGTTTGATCCCCAGTCAGGGCACATGCCCCAGGTTATGGGCTTAATCCCTGGTAGGGGTCATGCAGGAGGCAGCCGGTCAATTATTCTCATTGATATTTCTATATGTCCCTCTCTAAAATCAATAAAAATATATTAAAAAAAATAGAAATAGTGCTCACTTCAGCAGCACATTTACTAAAATTGGAATGATACAGAGAAGATTAGCATGGTCCCTGCACAAGGATGACATGCAAATTCGTGAAGTGTTCCATATTAAAAAAAACAAAACCACAAAATAAAAATGAAACATCTAAGCCTTGTACTCACAACGTGACTCCCTACAAAACCCTTAAAGTTTGGGATCCTCAAGGCTACCCCTACTCCTGATCCACACCCAGGCAGTAGCAGAGAGGCCTATAAACCTTAGTGCTCAGTCCTGATTTCTGTACTCGGCTTGTGATCATAGACCCTGTGAGCAGGGCAAGGGGTATTTCCCTTTTCGATTTCTATCCTTCCCTCCCTCCCAGGGCTGCATCCCCATAGGAGCATGTGCATTTGTCTCTGGCCACTGCTCTTCCAATCCTCTGCCTGTTCTTAAATCACAGAAGCACCTGGAGTCCTATCTCGCTGACTGTTATGATGCCATTGCTGTTTTTCTCTGTATCCACATCGTTCTCCGATTCCGCAGCATTGCAACAAAGAGGGATGTTCCCGCCCTGGACAGGTCATCGAGTTCTGATCCTTGAAGCCCTGCTGGTCTTGAGCTTTTGGTCTTACAGAACCCTGCCCTTAGGCTCCTACTAACTTGATGCCAGTTTCCCTAATCCCATTCACCTGCCAGGAGGCAGCACTACTGGTCTGACTCACCTTTCATACCCAGTCCTAGCAGCACCAACCCTCAGCTCTTAACCTGCAAGATGCCTCAGAATGGGATGGGTTTTCCTCACCCTAATACAAACACCACTCCTCCTCCACCAATTGCGCCCCCCCCGTCCCCCCTCCCTTCCCCTGGCATTCCTGGCCAGCTGATTGCTGATTCTGATTAAGCCCACAGGTACTGGGAACAGGTGCTTGCCTTGCTGTGGCCACGGTTTGAGATGATACTGGAGATGAATGTCCAGAGTGTCCGAAGCACTGACCCTCAGCGCCTTGGGGGACTGGATACTCGGCCCCACTATGTGAGGGAGGGCAAGGGTAGCAGAGATTCTTGAAAGGCATGACACTAAACTTCAGTTTGGGAGGGTTGTCTACACATTTATTTTGTGCCTGGCGGGATGTTTAGCTAAACAGTGTGAAGGGCAGTCCGGGAGTTTTACATTCAGGGCTGTTGGGCACTGGTTGTAGAATTGGAGGTGGGAATCATACACAGGTTGATTGGCCAGCTCAGGGGAGTTGAGAGGTGGTTGTGGCTGGGTCAGGAGGTTGGGGTGATTTTTCTTCCCACCTTTCTCCCAGATCACACGGCGATATGCAGAGTTCTCCTCTGCTCTTGTCAGCATCAATCAGACAATCCCCAACGAGCGGACAATGCAGCTGCTAGGGCAGCTCCAGGTGAGGGGCAGCTCCAGCCAAAGCCATGGGAGTGTGAGGAGGGCCTGTCTCCTCATCTTCTCCTGTCATCTCTGGGCTTTTCCAGGTAGAAGTAGAGAATTTCGTTCTCCGAGTGGCAGCGGAGTTCTCCTCAAGAAAGGAGCAGCTTGTCTTTCTGATCAACAACTATGACATGATGCTGGGCGTGCTGATGGTAGTAGGCGCCCTGCTTTCCACTTTCCCACCTAGGGAATCGGGTGCCCCATTGTTCTGCTAGCTCTGAGAGCTTGTTTTTGTTGGTTCATTGGTTTATTCTGGAAGTCTGGCCAATGCAGTAAATGTGGGAGGAAGAGGATATCCTGCAGTGAGGGCTGCCTCTTCTAAACTTGATATTTCCCCTTGTCTTCCCTTAGGAGCGGGCTGCAGATGACAGCAAAGAAGTCGAGGGTTTCCAGCAGCTGCTCAATGCTAGGACACAGGTAGGGATGTGGGGAAAAGAAAAGGGACAGCCGTGTGTGTATGTGTGTGTGTGTAGTGATTGGCAGTTACTGGACTCCATCCACACAGAATTGAAATAACTCCTGGTTCACAATATGTCATTATTGGTCTGTTTTTAAAAAAATATATTTATTGATTTCAGAGAGGAAGGAATAGGGTAAAAGAGAAACATCAGTGATGAGAGAGAATCACTGGATCAGTTGTCTCCTGCACACCCCACACTGGTGACCGAGCCTGCAACCAGAGTATGTGCCCTGATTGGGAATTGAACCTGGTTCATAGGTTGACGCTCAACGACCACTGAGCCATGCAGGCCCAGATATTTTGTATTTTTTTAATGTTATAAACACCCATGAGCCTACAGTACACCTTAACAATAACCAAACTCCTCTTCATCCCATCTCCCTGCCTTTCACATAGAAGTACCTGGTGACCTATACGCTGTGTTTGTCATATTCTTGCTTTTAAAAATTTAGCTATAGCTAAGCCGTGGCTGGATAGCTCAGTTGGTTAGAACATCATCCCGATATGCCAAAGTTGTAGGTTTGGTCCCTGGTCAGGGCACATATAAGGATTAAACCAATGGCTGGATCAGTGGGGCTCAGTGGTTGAGTGTCAACCTTTGAACCAGGAGGTCACAGTTAAATTCCTAGTCAGAACACATCCCCAGGTTGCAGGCTCAATCCCCATTGTGAGGTGTGCAGGAGGCAGCCAATCAATGATTCTCTCTCATCATTGATATTTCTATCTCTCCCTGTCCCTTCCTCTCTGAAATCAATAAAAAACATATATATTTTTAAAAAGAATCAACCGATGGATATATAAGTGAAACAATAGATCACTGTTTCTCTCTTCCTCCCTCTAAAAATCAATTAAAATATAGCTATGTCAAAACAATAATATACTAGAGACCTGACCTGTGCCCTCTCACAGTGTGGGAGCCCCACAAGGTAGGCTGGAGCCATAGGACCCGCCTCCACGTCACGCATGCAGCGTTAAGCCCCTGCCCACCGCATGCGCCTACTGCACACACAGCCTCCTGGTGATCACTCGTTATAGCGTGAGAGTGTCACAACCTCATAGGCTTTTATTATTATAGATATTTTTAGTGTTATAAAAACAATCACAGGATTTTTTCAAGCATAATTTTTCTAATATGATCACACATTACACATGACTGTAGTTCATTCTTTTCCACTGTTGGATCATGTTACTTATGTGAATATAACGTGTTTCTATAAGAGGACATTTAGATTACTTCCAGTTTTTTGCTATAGGAACATTTTTTTTATGAACAATTGTTACTTTTTTTTCTTTTATTTTACTTTTTCAATTAAAGTTTACTTTCAGTATTATTTTGTATTAGTTTGAGGTGAACAGCATGGTGGTTAGACAATCAGATATTTTACAAAATGTTACCCCCCAATATTTCCAGTACTGAATTGATACCATGCATAGTTATTACAATACTATTCTTATATTTTTAATTTACTTTTGTTGTTAAGAATGTTATAAATATCCCCCATTTTCTCTCCTTTGCCCACCCCCAGGCCTTCACTGCACTATTGTCTGTGTCTATGGGCTATGCATATCCTATATAATAAAAGTGTAATATGCTAAATGTCCAACCCATTGGTTGACCAACCAGTTGCTGTGACATGCACTGACCACCAGGGGACAGATGGTCCAACTGGTAGGTTAGCTTGTTGCTGGGGTCCAGCTGATCAGGACTGGACAAGAGGGCCGGACACATCCTGGACCCCTCCCTTGGTCCCTCTACAGCTGGCCAACCTCCTGTGGTCCCTTCCCAGATGGCCAGCCCTGATGGCCCCAATCAGGATTGGGTGAGACAGCCCTGATTGATCCCAATTGCAGGCCTGGCCAAGGAACCCCACCAGTGCACGAATTCGTGCACCAGGCCTCTAGTATGCATCTAAGTCCTTTGACAATATTAATGAGTATATTCCCAATACTGTAGTTTACATCCCCATGACTTCTGTAACTGCAGGTTTGTACTTATTAATCCCTTCACCTTTTTCAGCCAGCCTCAAGCCCCCTTCTCTCTGTCAGCCTCTAGTTTACTCTCTGCATTTATGAGTCTGTTCCAATTTTGTTTGTTTATTTTGAACACGTCTTTTAGTGCACATAGATGTAAATTATTTATGTAGGTAAATTTTATTTCAAAATTAATAAAAACATCTTTTTAAAAAGAGCTCTTCATATATTTTACAATACTGATCTTTTGTTGATTATACAGATTGCAGATATTTTCTGTATGTGCTTTATCGCTTTATCTCTCTCTTTTTTTTAACTTTATTGTTGAAAATATTACCGATGTTCTCCTTTTCCCCATTTCCCTCATTTCACTCTGGCCCTAGGCCTTCACCACCCTATTGTCTGTGTCTACAGGTAATGCATATATCCATATACTAGTAAATTGTTTGGTTAATCTCCCCCCACGCCCCCTTCAATCTCCACCCTTTGAGATTCATCAGTCTGTTCTGTTTCCATGCCTCTGGTTCTATTTAATTCACCAGTTTATTTTGTTCATTAGAATTCTTATTTGTTTATTTTTATTTTTAAGTTAAATTGTTGATATGTATTTATTGCCATTTTATTGTTCATATTTTTAGTCTTTTTATCCTTCTCTTTCTCCTCCTCCTCCTTCCTCTCTTTCTCTTCTTAAAGAACATCCTTCAACATTTCATGTAATACTGGTTTGGTAGTGATGAACTCCTTTAGCTTTTTCTTATCTGTGAAGCTCTTTTTTAAAAATTTTTATTTATTTATTTATTTATTTATTTATTTTTTAATGAATCTTTATTGTTCAGATTATTACAATTATTCCTTTTTTTTTGCCCCATAGCTCCCCTCCACCTGGCTCCCACCCCACCCTCTGCCCTTACTTCCCCCCATTGTCCTCACCCATAGGTGTATGATTTTTGTCCAGTGTCTCCTGTACCCCCCTCACCTCTTTCCCCCTGAGAATTATCAGTCCACTCCATTTCTATTATATTCATCAGTTAATTCTGTTCATCAGATTTTCAATCCACTTGATTTTTAGATTCACTTGTTGATAGATATGTATTTGTTGTTCATAATTTTTACTTTTACCGTTTTCTTCTTCCTCCTCTTTTTAAAGAGTACATTTCAGCATTTCATATAATACTGGTTTGGTGTTGATGAACTTTAGTTTTTTCTTATCTGTGAAGCTCTTTATCTGCCCTTCAATTCTGAATGATAGCTTTGCTGGGTAGAGTAATCTTGATTGTAGGTCCTTGCTATTCATCACTTTGAATATTTCTTGCCACTCCTTCTGGCCTGCAATATTTCTGTTGAGAAATCAGCTGACAGTTGTGTGGATGCTCCCTTGTAGGTAACTAATTGCTTTTCTCTTGCTGCTTTTAAGATTCTCTTTATCTTTAACCCTTAGCATTTTAATTATGGTGTGTCTTGGTGTGGGGTCCTCTTGTTTGGGACTCTGCACTTACTGAACTTGTAAGTCTACTTCTTTCACCAGGTAGGGTAAGTTTTCTGTCATTATTTCTTCAAACAGGTTTTCAATACCTTACTCTTTGTCTTCTACTTCTGGCACCCCTATAATGTGAATGTTGGTACCGTTAAAGTTATCTCAGATACTTTTTATACTGTCTTAATATTTTTGGATTCTTTTCGCACTTCTGATTGGATGTTTTTTTGCTTCCTCATATTTCAAATCACTGATTTGACTCTCTGCATCCTGTATTTTACTGTTGAATCCCTGTAAATTATTCTTCATTTCATTTAGTATATGCTTACTATCTGATTGGTCCTTTTTCTTTGAAAAATCTCACTAAGATCCTAAAAATTCTCACTAAGTCCCTTGAAGCTCTCAAGATTCTTGAGCATGTTTATAACCGTTGTTTTGAATCTGTATCTAGTAGATTGTTTGCTTCCATTTCATTTAGTTGTTTTTCTGGAGATTTCTTCTGTTCTTTCATTGGTGACATATTTCTTTGTCTCTGTATTTTGGCTGCTTCCCTTTGTTTGTTTCTATATATTAGATAGAGCTGCTATGTCTCCTGAAATTGGTAAAATGGCCTTGTATAGTAGGTGTCCTGTTGGACTCAATGGCTCAGACTCCCTTGTCATCTGAGCTGGGCACTCTATGTGGACCTCTGTGTGGGCTGTGTGTACAGTCTTATTGTAGTTGAGCCTTGATTGCTGTTGGAGTCACTGGGAGGAATTAACCTCCAGGCCAACTAGCTCTAGGAACAGCTGTGAGTACAGTGGCAGATTTGGCTGTGCAGGAGACACCCTTGTGGAGCTGGACTTGCTTCAGTGGGGCTTTGGTATTCAATGAGTCTGATTCTTGAGTGTGTTGCTTATAAACTTGTAGAGTTATGATCTGATGTGGTCTGAAGTTGTCCATCAGGTGCACTGGCTCTAGGGCCTCTGCCTGGGTCCACTTGGCAGAAGCTACAGATTGATCTGCAGATGGCTGCTACTTGTGTTGGGCTTGGAAGTGCCCAGGCAAGGCCAAGCTATGAATCAAAGCAGGCTGATGCTAGTGCCTTGTCTTGGGCCTTTTATTGATAGGTTTGGGACACACTGATGCCCTCTGCTGCTTGTTCGAGAGATTTTAGGAAAGTCTGAAGCCTGAGCCAGGACAGGCCATTCATATGGAAAAGCTGCTGCAAACAGCTTGGCTGGGGCTGGGTTTGAGGGAATCACCAGGAGGAGCAAACATTTTAAGCCAGATTAATGGAGACTCAGATGTGGCTACTAGTCAGCTCTGCGATGGGAGAAGTCCCAGCATAGGAACAATGAACCCCATGAATACCCCTGTCTGGGAGAAACCTGCCCCCAAGTTTTTGCCTCATGCTAGGCAATCCAGTTCCCCTACATATGTCCCTGAATATACCTTAGGCTGAAACCCCAGTACTGGAGCTCAGAGGGAGCAAATCCATGGAAGTCATTGCATTGGCCCTTTTAAAGGAATTGCCTGGGACTCCAGCAGCCTCCATTTCATTCAGTCATAATCATCACTGGTTTTTACAGCCTAAAGTTACAGGGACTTCTCTTCCTAGCTCTGCAACCTGGGCTGGGGGGCTGGTGTAGGACTGGGAGCCCTTATTCCTCATGGGAGACCTCCCCAGCCAAGATATCCCTCCCAATTAACAAAATGCTACACATGTGTGTCAGACCAGCCCATTCTGTGCCTCCACCCCTTCTACCAGTTTCAATGTGCTTTCTTCTTTACTTCTCTAATTATAGGACTTCCATTCAGTCAGATTTCAGGTGGTTCTGAATGATGGTGGTTCTGTATTTTAGTTGTAATTTTGATGTGATTTTGGGAGGCAGTGAGTACCAGCATTTACCTATATCGCCATCTTGTTTATTCTCTTATTTTGTTTTTTAAATTCCACAGATGAGTGGAATCATTTGGCATTTATCTTTCTCTAACTTACTTCACTCAGCACAATACCCATGTTGTTGCAGATGGCAAGATTTCATACTCTTTTACAGTTGAGTCATATTCCATTATATATATGCATCACATCTTTATCAATTCATCTGTTGATAAGACACTTAGATTGCTTTCAACTCTTAGTTATTATAAATAATGCTGCAGTGAACATATGAATGCATATAGTTTTTAGAATTTTTGTTTTGGGTTTCTTTGGATAAATGTTCAGAACTATAATTACTGGCTCCTTCTTTGTCTCTGTGATATAACCTTTGTTTTAAAGTCTTATTTTGTCTGGTAGAAGTATTGCTACCTCAGCTTTTGTTTGTTTCCATTTTCATGAAATACCTTTTTCCATCTCTACTTTCAGTCTCTCAGTCTGATATATAAGGGTCTTGTTTTGTTATTCACTCAGCCTCCATGTCTTTTGATTGAAGCATTTAACAAATTTTAATTTAATTATTGATAGATATGTATTTGTTGCCATTTTATTATTCATACTAGTGTCCCGGTACATTGAGAAGAAATTATCTTTTTTCTTTTTTTTTAATTAAATTTTTATTATTCAGATTATTACATTTGTTTCTCTTTTTTCCCCTCCATAGCTCCCCTCCACCCGGCTCCCACCCTTCCCTCTACCCTTACCTCCCTCCTGTTGACCTCACCCATAGGTATATGATTTTTGTCCAGTCTCTCCCTGCACACCCCTTACCCCTTTCCCCCTGAGAATTATCAGTCCACTCCCTTTCTGTGCTCCTGATTCTATTATATTCACCAGTTTATTCTGTTGATCAAATTTTTAATTCACTTAATTTTTAGATTCACTTGTAGATAGATACATATTTGTTGTTCATAATTTTTTATCTTTTACCTTTTTCTTCTTCCTCTTCTAAAAGAGTACCTTTCAGCATTTCATAGAATACTGGTTTGGACTTGATGAACTCCTTTAGCTTTTTCTTCTCTGTGAAGCTCTTTATCTGCCCTTCAATTCTGAATGATAGCTTTGCTGGGTAGAGTAATCTTGGATTTAGGTTCTTGCTACTCATCACTTTGAATATTTCTTGCCACTCCCGTCTGGCCTGCATCATTTCTGTTGAGAAATCAGCTGACAGTCGTGTGGGTGCTCCTTTGTAGGTAGGTAATGAACTGTTTTTCTCTTGCTGCTTTTAATATTCTCTCTTTGTCTTTTGCTCTTGGTATTTTAATTATGATGTGTCTTGGTGTAGTCCTCTTTGGATTCCTTTTATATGGGGTTCTGTGTGCTTCCTGGACTTGTAAGTCTATTTCTTTCACCAGATGTGGGAAGTTTTCAGTCATTATTTCTTTAAATAGATTTTCAGTACCTTGCTCTCTCTCTTCTTCTGGCACCCCCACAATTCTGATGTTGGTACACTTGAAGCTATCCCAGAGGCTCCTTACATTATCTTCACATTTTTGGATTCTTTTTTCTTCTTGCTTTTCCAGTTGAGTGTTTTCTGATTCTTTATAGTTCAAATTTTTTATTTGATTCTTGCCTTCCTCTAGTCTGCTGTTAGGTTTCTGTATAATATTTTTTATTTCAGTCAGGGTATGTTTAATTTCTAGTTGGTCCTTTTCCATCTCTAGTTGGATCTTTTCCATCTCTAGTTGGTCCTTTTCCATCTCTAGTTGGTCCTTTTTCATCTCCTCTTGGCTCTCGCTAAATTTATCCATCTTTTCTAGGATATTCTTGAAAAACCTTATATCCATGGTTTTGAACTCTATATCCAGTCATTTTTTTTCCTCCATTTCTTTTGTTTGTGATCTCTTCCTTTGTCTCCGCATTTTCACTATGCTGGGAGAATTTCTGTGTTGGATTCAGCCTTATGATACAAGCCTTGCAAAACTGTTGAGCTTGGGATGGGTGGAGTCTCAGGGCTTAACAGACCGCCTTGCCTTCCAGTCGGTCCTGCCCTCCACAGCCCCTGAGTCTCATGTGACTGGGTAATTGTTGGAGCAGTCCATGTGCACGCATGTGCACTCTCTCGCAGTGTGTCTAGACCACTGTCTTTCTGGCTCCCCTGCGCTCCGGGACCATATGAGTCTGGGTCCCCAGGGTTTCGCCCAAAACTGGGGTTTAGTGGAGTTAGAAGTGGTGCAGTTGGGAGGCTCTGTCTTCCACCCACTCATGAAAGCCAGCGGCACAATCAGCAGTCGGTCTTCTGCACACAGTGCTGTGCATGCCACCAGACTTCTGCCCTTTTGCGACTCCCCTAAATTTCCATGCACTTCTCCCTTTTCACAGTCCAAACTCCCCCCATACGAGTTTTGGCTGGACCTGGGGTTTAGTGTCGAAGGATAAGGGGTTCAATGCAGTTGGGAGTCTCTATCTCTCCCACCAGAGAAAGTCAGCCAGGTACTCCGGCACCTGCTCTCTCCACGTGTGCATCTCCGTACCTCAGCTCTTTGCAGCTCCTCTGGGTCTCCATGAGCCCCTCTCTTTCCTTCTAGTTGTAGAATTTCCACTCAGCCAGCTTTCCTGTGGTTCTGGATGATGTCGGTTCTGTCTTTTAGTTGTAATTTTGAAATCGTTGTGCGAGGCAGCAGTGTAGGTGTTTACCTATGCCGCCATCTTGGATTCTCCGAGAGGAAATTAATTAGAAGAAATATTTTAATATTGCTATTTGCCCTTTCTCTATAATAGAAGTGTCAGCCAAATTCACAATTGACAATTCAGGTTGAAACACACACATGTGATCGGCACCAGTGAGAGTTTTATATGTATCGCACATGCAAGTCAACTTAGCCTTTTGTAGATATAGAATATACTTGCTTAATTAGACCTACTTTCTGATTTAGCTAAACCTTTTTCAGCCCAGTGAAGCACCCCAACTTTTCTTTGAGGTAATTGTCAGCAACACAGCAGTAAATATTAACACAAATCATATTATTATAGATCTCATAGGGATAACAAAGGGTAAAATATTTAACTGCAGCAGTGTTTGACTACATTCTGTGCAGTGAGAAAACCTGAAGTCATTTTCAAGTTCCACTATTTCTTCTTTTCAGTCAGGTCAAGTTTCTAAACTTTCTAAATCTCCGTTTTCCTGTTAATGTAAAGAAAATAGGATTCTACCAAGTCTCTTATCTACCTATTCCAGGACTTCTGTGAGGGTCAAATGAGATGAGGCACATGAAAATGCTTCACATTTGGTTAAAGTGTAAAATTTTTGTATCTACCTATAAAGCAAGTTGTGTTCCTAGGCTGAAGAAACTCCAAGGAGGCTAGTTGCTAGGGAGAGGAAGCTGGATGTTGCTATGTGACATCATTACCCAGCGCCCACAGTGACTATTTCAGAGCTGGGCTGGGCTGTGGGCTGCATTTTGCGCCTTGGAGTCTTGGCAGCCTTGGCTGCAATTTGTCACTGTGGGGTGATGGCAGGGCTTATCTCCCACTTGGGGGAAGCTGAGTTTTGGTTTGTCAGCGCCAGGTCCTTAAGTGCCTTTTATCTTTAAACGGCCAGTGCGTGTCATGGCAGCTACTGTATTGAGCATCTGCCTTCTGGTGGTCAGTGCGTGTCAATAGCTACCAGTTGGACCGACAATTAGCCTTTAATATACAGTGGTACCTCGAGATACGAGTGCCCTAACATACGAGATTTTTGAGATGCGAGCCATCGAGCGAGTTATTTTTGCCTTGAAATATGAGCAACATTTGAGATAGGAGTAATTGCGCAGATCGGCCAGCTGCACACAACCCACCAGTTTACCGCGACTCGAGTGTCTCATAGTTTCCCACACCTCAAGGTTACGGAACGAATTAAACTCGAATCTCGAGGTACCACTGTATAGATTTTCTTATCTTAAAGAAGATGCTTTATCACTGCTTGTAATCCTGGTTTGGTGATGATGAACTCCTTTAGCTTTTCCTTTCTGGGAAGCTCTTTTATCTGACTTTCTATTCTAAATCTTTGCTGGACAGTATAATCTTAGTTATAGGTCCCTGCTTTTCATCACTGTGTATTCAATGCCACTTTCATTTGGCCTGCAAAGTTGTATTGAGAAATCAGCTGACAGACTTATGGGAGCTCCCTTGTAGATAACTAACTGCTTCTTTCTCTTTTTCAAATATATTTATTGATTTTTTTACAGAGAAGAAGGGAGAGGGAGAGTTAGAAACATCGATAAGAGGGAAGCATCATTCAGCTACCTCCTGCACACTTCCCAGTGGGAGTACATGCCCTTGACTGGAATTGAACCTGGGACCCCTTGAGTCTGCAGGCCGACACTCTATACACTGAGCCAAACCGGTTAGGGCTAACTGCTTTTTTCTTGCTGTTTATGAGTCTCTTTGTAGCTCTCATGAGAGACTCAGCTTTCCCACTTGGAGCTGGTGTCAGGCTCAGTTTCCAGATAGAGTTGCCATGGTCATTTACCTTCTGGTAGCTTTGCCCCTGTTTCCAGCCCTGACCCCAATTTCTTGCTGCTCTGCTTCCATTTAAGTTTAGTTTCTGAGGTTTTTGTTGTTTTGTTGTTTTTAGGAGGGAGGAGCCTTAAAGATTTCCCCTACCTCTTGTGAAACCAGCAGTTTCTTTAAAGTGTATCACCTTTGCTATGGGAATGTTCTAAGGATCTAATCTGTCATGATGCCAGAATTGGAAAAATCTGCTGACATCAGGACACTCAATTGTATGTGTATGTGTGTGTGTGTGTGTGTGTTTCTCCAGGAATTCATTGAAGAGTTGCTCTCTCCCCCTTTTGGGGGTCTGGTGGCATTTGTGAAGGAGGCTGAGGCTCTGATAGAGCGTGGACAGGCTGAGCGACTTCGAGGGGAAGAAGGTATAAGGATAGTGTGGTAGAAAAGGGGTCAGTGGTAAAGTGACTAGAAATTAAAAATGAGAGGATGTAGATTATATGGGAAGTGGGTGGATCGGGAAAGAATGGGTTGGGAGAACACCAGAAGAGAGAGGTTGGATGATGAGGATAGCTGTGCTTTGGGGAGGACTTGGTGGGATCAAAGATCATTTAGCCTCATTTCTCTCTGATACTGTCTTTTTTCTCCTGCTATCAGCCCGTGTTACTCAGCTGATCCGTGGCTTTGGTAGTTCTTGGAAATCATCAGTGGAGTCTCTGAGTCAGGATGTAATGCGGAGTTTCACCAACTTCAGAAATGGAACTAGTATCATCCAGGTGACCTGTAACTCCCAGCTCCCACTCCTATCCTGCCCCATCACTAATTTCCCCCCTCTTTTCCTTGGGCTCAGTTTCTCCCAAGTGACCCTTGATCTTCAACTACCAGCTGTGCCCAAAGTTCTGGATAAGCCTCAACCTGATTTTTTTTTTTTTAATATATTTTTACTGATTTTTTTTACAGAGAGGAAGGGAGAGAAATAGAGAGTTAGAAACATTGATGAGAGAGAGACATTGATCAGCTGCCTCCTGCACCCTCCCCCTACTGGGGATGTGCCTGCAACCAAGGTACATGCCCTTGACCGGAATCAAACCTGGGACCCTTCAGTCCGTAGGCCGACTCTCTAACTACTGAGCCAAACCAGCCAAGGCTCAACCTGATTCTTAATCATCATCTTACCCTTCTTGACTTTCTTTGACCAGGGTGCATTGACCCAGCTAATTCAGCTCTATCATCGCTTCCACCGGGTGTTGTCTCAGCCCCAGCTCCGAGCTCTCCCTGCCCGGGCTGAGCTCATCAACATTCATCACCTTATGGTGGAGCTTAAGAAGCACAAGCCCAACTTCTGATGTGCTGGATCCTGGGATTCATCAGCCCTCTCCATGGACTCCTACAGCTCACCCCATACCTTTCTTCACCTTCCTGCCCCTTCCAGTTCCTCCTTGCCTCCCAAATCTGTGGCATGCCTCACCCTGCCTTCATCCCCAGGGCTCTGCCTCATAAGGGTAAGCTGGATTCCCTTGGCTTTCTGAATCTCCCATTGTCTTTAGGTTTCCCAGGACCACCTTTCCCTGGGCTTCCAAAATGACCTTTTTCTTTCTCCCAACTTTGTCACAACCCCCCGCCCCCTGAAAAAAACACCAGAAAGCCAAGGCTCTTTTCTCTTCCTCTAGTAAAACCTTTACTTACCTCCATTTCTGGTTCATTCAACTCTTGTCACCATGTCCTTGGAATTGATGGCAAGGGGTGACTGCCTCTAAGTCATTGATTTTTTTTTTTTTCATGTAAAGTGATTTCTGTAGCTTTTTGACCTAAGATCCTAGCAACCTGAACACTAACCAGTCCCCCTCTTGGCTTCAGAAGTACTTCAAGGTCAGTCTGCAAAGAACAATAAATACTTAATGTGACATAACATTCTTCTCCCATTTCCTTTCTCCCTCCTGGGGCCTTTAAGTAGCCCCAACTGTGCTCCAGGGTTACCTCCATCTCTGAATGGGTGCTGGGCTCACTTTCTTTTGGTGGGGGTTGAAAAAGTAGGAACACACAGTATCCTTTAATCTCTGGTTCAAAGTAGCTGCATTGGTTTTAGTGTGGAGATTATTTCATGAGTAACCTACCAGGTGTCGCAAGGTGGCTCCTGGTTAAAATGGCAGATGCAAGGGCTGGGCACATGGCTGTGCACCAGGTACTGTACCAAGGGCTACCTTAGATCCGCCCTTGAGCTGGCCATGAGATTGCTGTTCCTTTGTCAGCTCACGGGCTGCTCTGACTGTCTCGCCCCTTGCAGAGGGCTATAGCACCCACGCTGTTGGGATGGGTAAGCCAGGTTTGCAGGGTGTCCTCATCCATTTTCTGTGTTTGACTGGAGTCTCCTGCTGCCTCCGCTTATACACCTTTTTTGAACTTTGACTCTGGACTGGAGAGACAGGAGGCGCCTTTAAGCCCCTATGGAGGGCAGTGGGGAAAATGGTAATTTGACATGTTTCCTATGATTCCTCTGCCCCTAAGGCCCAGTCGTTCCCTCCCAGGGCCTGGCAAGTAGAGGGTGGCGCTGGCAGCGGAGGGAAGGCTGGCGCGTTCCGAGGTGGGGCTCAAGTGGTTGCGGTTGGTGGGCTCCCGATTGGCAGTCGCGGCTGGCGAGCTCTCCCCATTGGCTACCGCGGTGAGGGGCGTGGCGGAGAGCTGCCCTCTCCGCTTCCGCCCCACCTCCGAGAGCCGAGAGCCGCGCTCCGTCTGCTTTGGAAACCTGGTTTCTCAGCGTCGGCGCTGGGAGCGTCTGGGAGGCGTCCCAGGCTGGGGGCGGGGGCGGGGGCGGGGCGGGCAGCGTCCTTAACTGACCTCACCGGGCGCTACCGCACTTTCCCTCCTCTCCACGGCTTCCAGCAGTGCCCTGAACGATTCCGCCCCAGGCCTGCCCCAGCAGTTTGTGATGGGCCGTCGGCGGCCCCAGCAGTCTCGGTCCCCCCACCTCCCTCCGGGAATCCCTCTGCGGGGATGAAAGGAGACGGAATAGCGTGAAAGGGAGCCGCGATGCCTCTGCCGACGTCTAGGGGGCAGCATCGACCAGGGGATGGAGGTCTCGGCTCGCCTTTCTCTGCAAGTCTGCGAGGCTTCTCCCCAGTCCCCTTCTGGAAATAGAAGCACGGAGGACTCTTCCTTGAGCCGGAAAACCCTCAGTCCTGTGGCGTAGATGGACCATGTGATCCACAGGCTGAAACTCATAATTTCTGACAAACATCGCTGCCCCTGGACTTTCTCCTCTACTTCTTTCCTTTTGCTCATGACAGATCCACTGGCTTTGGACTCAAAAGTACCTGGGCAGCACTCCCCTGGACAGGGCTGTGTCAGGGTCCTGCTTCCTGTTGCTAAACTCTGAGAGCGGTGCATCTGCTACAAGCGTCCCTGTTTTTGCCTAGTGTCATAGAGGAAGGACTTGGAGGGATCCTTATGGGCTGTTACAATCCACACTTTCTGGGATCTCAGTCCTTTGTCCAAGACTGTGCCCTGAATTATTTCTTAACTGGGCTCTCTGGGAAACATTTCTTCAGTGTTCAACAGCTCCATTTCTGCCGAATCTGAAGGTGCCTGACCAAGCAGCAACTTCATAGCTATTGAATGTGGATGTTCTCCAAGGACAAAGCAAAGGAGGGACATCCTTCTTCCCGGCCTATCCATATGGACCCACCCGCCCTCCACTCACAAGGGTGGCTTTTCTGGTTTCGGGAAAGCAGGCACATTGATTGGATTGCAACACAGATCTAGGGCAAAGATTAGAGGAAAGCAGGAGAAAGCAAGACCAAGACAAAACTCTGAGGGGAAGCCAAAACCGGTTTGGCTCAGTGGATAGAGCGTCAGCCTGTGGACTGAAAGGTCCCAGGTTCGATTCCGGTCAAGGGCATGTATGTACCTTGGTCTTGAGCACATCCCCAGTAGTGGGTGTGCAGGAGACATGTGGTCGATGTTTCTCTCCCATCAATGTTTCTAGCTCTATCATTCTTCCTTCCTCTTTGTAAAAAAATCAATAAAATATATTTTAAAAAAAACTTTGAGGGGAAGAATAGAGATCAGCTCTCCATCTGGGAATAATGGATGCAGCAATTCATGTTGCATTTTAGAGTTTACAAAGTGTTCTCAGATACAGTATTCATTAAACCAAGTAATTGATTGATCCCCTTTACTGTGGTCTGTGGCCTCTGATTTTGAGAGCAGATACTTCATCTGACCGATTCACACACTGGACCTGTAAAGAGCTGTTTTTCCGTTTCCTATGTCGTAGTGAGCCCTACACCCACAACTACTTAGTGGCTTGGATCTTCTGAGCCACATTCACCCTTTCTGGCATGACTCCAGATGGAAGGAAAAGCTGAACGGGCAAGCTTCAGAAAAGGACAGAAGCCAGGACACTTCTAAGATGTAGACAGCAGGGACGAAGGGTCAGAGGCTCATGGGCAGGAAGCAACATTCTCCACCTGGCTCCTCAGGACCCAAAGTATCTGGCATGTGGATGGGGAAAGGCACATTTTACTTTCACTAACCTCAAGCCGAAATTCAGCATTTCTTCCCATGATAAATGCAAGCAACAAAACACAGTAGTGCCGAAACCGGTTTGGCTCAGTGGATAGAGCGTCGGCTTGTGGACTGAAAGGTCCCGGATTCGATTCCGGTTGGGAGCATGTACCTTGCTTGCGGGCACATTTCCACTGTGGGGTGCGCAGGAGGTGGCTGATCGATGTCTCTCTCATCGATATTTCTGACTTTCTATCGCCCTTCCTCTCTGTAAAAAAATCAATTAAAAAAAACCAAAAACAGTAGTATTAGCAGTACCTGTGACTCACCAATAGCAATCACAGACTTTATGTCACCTTTCACTTGCAGAAAAGAGGCCATATGTGCTCATATTGCTTTGTAGTTATGGTTATGGTTAGAACCACCACTAGATCTTGTCATCACACAGTTTTTTATTTTGATAACTGCATCTCAATATAATTGTTTTCTTTTGTAATCCTGTGTATTTTATTTCATAGTTGAAAACATTCTGAGACTTCACCGGACTGCCAAAGGGGTCCAAAGTGTAAAAGGTTAAGAGCCCCTAGATCTCTGATGAAATGGTAGTTTCCTGTTTATTTGTTTGTTTTTAATCCTCACCCAAGGATATTTTTTTCCATTGATCTTAGAGAGAGCCAAAACCGGTTTGGCTCAGTGGATAGAGTGTCGGCCTGTGGACTGAAAGGTCCCGGGTTCGATCCCGGTCAAGGGCATGTACCTTGGTTGTGGGCACACAACCCCAGTGGGGGGTGTGCAGGAGCAGTTGATCGATGTCTCTCTCATCGACGTTTCTGAGTCTCTATCCCTCTCCCTTCCTCTCTGTAAAAAAATTAATAAAATATAAAAAATATAGAGAGAGATTGGAAGGAAAGAAGAAGGGGAGAGAAAGAGAGAGAAGAAACATTGATTCAAGAGAGAGACATCTCTCCTGAAGAATGCGACCAGACCTGGAATTGAACCTGCAACTTGTGATCCACTGGTGGATGCTCTAACCACTTAAAAAGTAAGCCAGGGCTGTAGTTTCCCATTTTGCATTTTTTTACAACCATGGGAATTGGGAAGGTTTCCTTAATGTTTGAACTAAATGCCTGCTTGTGTAATTTCTGCCTGTATTTTCTTGCCTCCATTATTACTCAATTATTCATTCGTTCATCATATACAGTATTTAGGAAACACCTTTCTTGTACAAAACATTGCTGCACAAAACTATGCCACCAGATTCAAAACAATCCTCGGTGCCATGGGCTCCCCTGGGGCTCCCAGCTGGGAGAGGAGTGGGGCTGTGCTCTCACAGCTCCGTCCGCTGCAGCTTGCAGGAGGCGGGGTAAGGGGGGCGGAGGTAGGGAGGGGGCCCTGTGACAGGCAATAACAGGGCGTGCTGTCTGTA
>JAAGEH010000019.1:226096-240467 GCA_011751065.1 Lasiurus cinereus | reverse complement strand
GGTGCTCCCTTGTAGGTAATGAACTGTTTTTCTCTTGCTGCTTTTAATATTCTCTCTTTCTCTTTTGCTCTTGGTATTTTAATTATGACATGTCTTGGTGTAGTCCTCTTTGGATTCCTTTTCTTTGGGGTTCTGTGTGCTTCCTGGACTTGTAAGTCTATTTCTTTTACCAGATGTGGGAAGTTTTCAGTCATTATTTCTTTAAATAGGTTTTCAGTATCTTGCTATCTCTCTTCTTCTGGCACCCCCACAATTCTGATGTTGGTACGCTTGAAGCTGTCCCAGAAGCTCCTTACATTATCTTCACATTTTTGGATTCTTTTCTCTTCTTGCTTTTCCAGTTGAATGTTTTCTGCTTCTTTATATTTCAAATTTTTGACTTGATCCTTGCCTTTCTCTAGTCTGCTGTTAGTACTCTGTATAATAGTTTTTATTTCAGTCAGTGTATTTATCATCTCCTCTTGGGTCTCACTAAATTTATCCATCTTTTCTAGCATATTCTTGAAAAACCTTATAAGCGTGGTTTTGAACTCTATATCCAGTTGTTTTTTTTTCCTCCATTTCTTTTGTTTGTGATCCCTTCCCTTGTCTCGGCATTTTCACTATGCTGGGGAAACTTCTGTGTTGAATTCAGCCTTATGATACCAGACTTGCAAAACCGCAAAAGCCTCTCTGTTGAGCTTGGGATGGGTGGAGTCTCAGGGCTTAAGGGACCGCCTTGCCTTCCAGTTGGCCCCGCCCTCCACGGCCCCTGAGTCTCATGTGACTGGGTAATCGCTGGAGCGGTCCTTGTGCGCGCACGCCCGCAGTGCCTCTAGACCACTGCCTTTCCAGTGCCCCTGCGCACCAGGACCACATGAGTCTAGGTCTCCAGGGTTTAGCCCGAAACAGGGGCTTAGTGGAGTCAGAAGTGGCACAGTTGGGAGGGTCTGTCTCCCGCCCACTCGCGAAAGCCAGCGGCACAATCAGCAATCTGTCCTCTGCGCAGTGCTGTGCACGCCACCAGCCCTCTGATCTTTTGCGACTCCCCTAAATTTCCGTGCACCTCTCCCTTTTCACAGTCCAAACTCCCCTCGTATGAGTTTCGGCTGGATCTGGGGTTTAGTGTCATAAGATAAGGGGTTCAATGCCGTTGGGAGTCTCCGTTTCCCTCCCGCCAGAGAAAGCCAGCCAGGTACTCCGGCACCCACTCTCTCCACAAGTGTGTCTCCCTACCTCAGCTTTTTGCAGCTCCTCTGGGTTTCTGTGAGCCCCTCTCTTTCCTTCTAGCTGTAGAACTTCCACTCAGCCAGCTTTCCTGTGGTTCTGGATGATGTTGGTTCTGTCTTTTAGTTGTAGTTTTGAAATTGTTGTGCGAGGCAGCAGTGTAGGTGTTTACCTATGCCGCCATCTTGGATTCTCCCCTTAAAATTTATTTTACATTGCCCTCACCCCCCAGTGTCTTGCGTCCATTGGTTATGCTTATATGCATGCATCCTAGTCCTTCAGTTGATCTCTTATCTCCCTCAACTCTCCCTAACCTTCCCGCTGCAATTTGACAGTCTGTTTGATGCTTTATCGTCGCTATCTATCTTTTTGTTCACCAGTTTATAATGTTCTTTATTATCAATAAATCATGTGGTATTTTTCTTTCATTGACTGGCTTATTTCACTTAGCATAATGCTCTCCAGTTCCATTCAGGTTGCTGCAAATGGTAAGAATTCCTTCTTTTTTATGGCAGCATAGTATTCCATTGTGTAGATGTGCCATAGTTTTCTCACCCAATCATCTGCTGATGGACACCTTGGCTGTTTCCAAATCTTAGCTATTGTAAAATGTGCTGCTATGAACATATGGGTGCATATATCTTTTCTGATTGGTGTTTCTAGTTTCTTGGGATATATTCCCAGGAATGGGATTACTGGGTCGAATGGAAGTTCCATTTTTAGTTTTTTGAGGAAACTCCATGCTGTTCTTCACAGTAGCTGCACCAGTCTGCATTCCCACCAGCAGTACATGAGGGTTCCTTTTTCTCCGCATCCTCTCCAACACTTGTTTGTTGGTTTGTTGATGATTGCCATTCTGACAGGTGTGAGATGGTATCATATTGTGATTTTGATTTGCATCTCTCGGAAAATTAGTGACTTTGAGCATGTTTTCATGTGTCTCTTGGCCTTCCTTCTGTCTTCTTTTGAAAAGATTCTATTTAGGTCCGTTGCCCATTTTTTTATTGGATCATGTATCTTCCTTTTATTAAGTTGTATAAGTTGCATGTAGATGTTGGAGATTAAACCATTATCAGAGGGAGAATCCAAGATGGCGGCATAGGTAAACACCTACACTGCTGCCTCGCACAACAATTTCAAAACTACAACTAAAAGACAGAACCAACATCATCCAGAACCACAGGAAAGCTGGCTGAGTGGAAGTTCTACAGCTAGAAGGAAAAGGAGGGGCTCACAGAAACCCAGAGAAGCTGCAAAAAGCTGAGGTACGGAGCCAGGCGCATGGAGAGAGCGGGTGCCGGAGTACCTGGCTGGCTTTCTCTGGCAGGAGGGAAACGGAGACTCCCAATGTCATTGAACCTCTTCTCTTACGACACTAAACCCCAGATTCAGCCGAAACTCATACAGGGTGAGTTTGGACTGTGAAAAGGGAGAAGTGCACGGAAATTTAGGGGAGTCGCAAAAGATCAGAGGGCTGGTGGCGGCGCGCACGGCACTGCGCGGAGGACAGATTGCTGATTGTGCCGCTGGCTTTCGCGAGTGGGCGGGAGACAGACCCTCCCAACTGTGCCACTTCTGACTCCACTAAGCCCCTGTTTCGGGCGAAACCCTGGAGACCTAGACTCATGTGGTCCTGGTGCGCAGGGGAGCAGGAAAGGGAGCGGTCTAGAGGCACTGCGGGTGCGTGCGCACAAGGACCTCACAAGGACCGCTCCAGCGATTACCCAGTCACGTGAGACTCAGGAGCCGTGGAGGGCGGGGCCAACTGAAAGGCTAGGTGGTCCCTTAAGCCCTGAGACTCCACCCATCCCAAGCTCAACAGAGACTTCTTCGGTTTTGCAAGTCTGGCATTATAAGGCTGAATTCAACACAGAAGTTTCCCCGGCATAGTGAAAATGCCGAGACAAGGGAAGGGGTCACAAACAAAAGAAATGGAGGGAAAAAAATGACTGGATATAGAGTTCAAAACCACGCTTATAAGGTTTTTCAAGAATATGCTAGAAAAGTTGGATAAACTTAGCGAGAGCCAAGAGGAGATGAAAAAGGACCAACTAGAGATGCAAAAGAGCCAACTAGAGATGGTAAAGGTCCAACTAAAGATGAAAAAGAACCAACTAGAAATTAAACATTCACTGACTGAAATAAAAAATATTATACAGAGTCCTAACAGCAGACTAGAGGAAGGCAAGAATCAAGTCAAAAATTTGAAATATAAAGAAGCAGAAAACACTCAACTGGAAAAGGAAGAAGAGAAAAGAATCCGAAAATGTGAAGATAATGTAAGGAGACTCTGGGACAGCTTCAAACGTACCGACATCAGAATTGTGGGAATGCCAGAAGAGAGAGAGCAAGATACTGAAAACCTATTTAAAGAAATAATGACTGAAAACTTCCCACATCTGGTGAAAGAAATAGACTTACAAGTCCAGGAAGCACACAGAACCCCATATAAAAGGAATCCAAAGAGGACCACACCAAGACACATCATAATTAAAATACCAAGAGCAAAAGACAAAGAGAGAATATTAAAAGCAGCAAGAGAAAAACAGTTCATTACCTACAAGGGAGCACCCATACGACTGTCAGCTGATTTCTCAACAGAAACAATGCAGGCCAGACGGGAGTGGCAAGAAATATTCAACGTGATGAATAGCAAGAACCTACAACCAAGAATAATCTATCCAGCAAAGCTATCATTCAGAATTGAAGAGCAGATAAAGAGCTTCACAGATAAGAAAAAGCTAAAGGAGTTCATCAACTCCAAACCAGTATTATATGAAATGCTGAAAGGTACTCTTTAAGAAGAGGAAGAAGAAAAAGATTAAAGTCAAAAAATTATGAATAACAAATACGTATCTATCAAGTGAATCTAAAAATTAAGTGAATTAAAAATTTGATCAACAGAATAAACTGGTGAATATACTAGAATGAGGAGCACAGAAAGGGAGTGAACTGATAATTCTCAGGGGGAAAGGGGTGAGGGGTGTACAGGGAGAGACTGGACAAAAATCATACACCTATGGATAAGATCAATGGGAGGGAGCTGGGTGGAGGGGTGCTATGGAGGGGAAAAAAGAAAAACAAATGTAATAATCGGAATAATAAAGATTTAATTAAAAAGAAAACCTTTATCAGTGATAACATTTGCAAATATGTTCTCCCATACAGCGGGCTTTCTTGTTGTTTTGTTGATGGTTTCTTTTGCTGTGAAAAGCTTTTTATTTTGATTTAGTCCCTTTTATTTTCTCTTTAGCTTCCATTGCCCAAGAGCAGTATCAGTGAAGAAGTTCCTTCGGTATATGTCTGAGATTTCTCTGCCTGTGGATTCCTCTAGTATTTTTATGGTTTCCCATCTTATGTTTAAGTTCTGTATCCATTTTGAGTTTATTTTTGTCTATGGTGTAAGTTGGTGGTCTAGTTTCATTTTTTTGCATGTATCTGTCCAATTTTCCCAACACCATTTACTGAAGAGACTGTCTTGACTCCATTGTATCTTCATGCCTCCTTTGTCAAATATTAATTGAGCATAGTGGTTTGGGTCGATATCTGGATTCTCTATTCTATTCCATTGGTCTATATGTCTGTTCCTGTGCTGTTTGAACAACAGTGGCTTTGTAATACAGCTTGAAATCTGGTATTGAGATCCCATCTACTTTGTTCTTCTTTCTCAGGATTGCTATGACTATGCGGGGTCTTTTATTATTCCAGATGAATTTTTGAAGAATTCTTTCTAGGTCTGTGAAATATGCTGTTGGTATTTTAATAGAGAGTGCATTGAATCTATAGGTTGCTTTGGGGAGTATGGACATTTTAGTGATGTTGATTCTCCCAATCCATGAACATAATATGTTCTACCATCTGTTTCCGTCTTCCTCTAATTCGTTTTTCAGTGTCCTGTAGTTTTCCGTGTATAGGTCTTTTATTCCTAGGGTATCTTAATTTTTTGTTGCGATGGTAAATGGGATTGCTTTTTTAGTCTCTCTTTCTGTAAATTTACTATTGGTGTATAGAAATGCCATAGATTTCTTGGCATTAATTTTGTATCCTGCTACATTGCTGAATTCAATTATTAAGGCTATTAGTTTTTTGATGGAGTCTTTTGGGTTTTTTATGTACAGTATCATGTCATCTGCAAATAAGGACAGCTTTACTTCTTCTTTTCCAATTTGGATGCCTTTGATTTCTTCTTCTTTTCTAATTGCAATGGCTAATACTTCCAGTATTATGTCAAACAGGAGTGGTGAGAGTGGGCATCTTTGTCTTGTTCCTGTTCTTAGGGGAAATGGTTTTAGGTTTTGCCCATTGAGTATGATGTTAGTTGTGGGTTTATCATATATGGCTTTTATTATGTTGAGGTATGATCCTTCTGTTCCCACCTGTTGAGAGTTTTTTTTTTTTTTATCAAGAAAGGGTGTTGGATTTTGCCAAATGCTTTTTCTGTATCATTTGATATGATTATGTGATATTAATCTCTCAATTTGTTTATGTGACACTTATTGATTTTGAGATATTGTACCATCCTGATTTCACCTTCAATTTTGATTAATATAGCCTTGCTGGGTACAATATTCTTGGATTCAGACCCTTTCTTTGCATGACTTTGTGTATTTCATTCCATTCCCTTCTGGCCTGATGAGTTTCTGTTGAGAAATCAGTCACTAGTCTGACAGGGGTTCCTTTGTAGGTAACTTTCTGTCTCTCTCTGGCTGCTTTTAAGATTCTTTGTCATTGGTGTTTGCATTCCTGGGATAAATCCTACTTGGTCGTGGTGTATGATCTTTCTGATGTACTGCTGGATCCAATTTGCTAGCATTTTGTTGAGGATTTTGGCATCTATGTTCATGAGGGATATTGGCCTGTAACTTTCTTTCATTGTGTTATCTTTATCTGGTTTTGGTATTAGGGTGATGCTGGCTTCATAAAAAGAGTTTGGAAGTGTTCCTTCTTCTTGAATTTTTTGGAATAGTCTGAGGAGGATAGGTTTTAATTCTTCCTTGAATGTTTGGTAAAACTCCCCTGTGAAGCCGTCTGGCCCCGGACTTCTGTTTGCTGGAAGCTTTTTGATGACTGCTTCAATTTCTTCTATAGTTACTGGACTATTGAGATAGTTAGATTCTTTCTGATTGAGTTTTGGAAGGTTATATTTTTCTAGGAATATGTCCATTTCCTCCGGGTTGCCCAGTTTGTTGGAATTGAATTGTTCATAGTATTTTTTTTAACAATCCTTTGTATTTCGATAGGCTCTGTTGTTATTTCACCTCTTTCATTTCTGATTTTGTTTATTTGGATCCTCTGTCTTTGCTTCTTGGTGAACCTGGCTAGAGGCTCATCTATCTTGTTTATCCTTTCAAAGAACTAGCTCTTAGTTTTGTTGATCTTTTGTATTGTTTCTTTGGTCTGTATGTCATTTATCTCTGCTCTGATCTTTACTATTTCCTTCCTTTTACTTACACTGGGCTTTTCTTATTACTCTCTTTCTCACTCTTTGAGTTGTAAGGTTAGGTACTTATTTCTTCCTTGATCTCTCTGGTTATCCAGTCATTATTTAATAGCATGCTTTTTAGTCTCCATGTGTTTGATTTCTTTGGATTGTTTTTATTGTAGTTGATTTCCAGTTTTATGCCACTGTGATCTGAGAAGATGCTTGATATGATTTATTTTTAAAAAAATTAAATCTTTATTATTCAGATTATTACATTTGTTTCTCTTTTTTCCCCTCCATAATTCCCCTCCATCCGGCTCCCAGCCTTCCCACTACCCTTACCTTCCTCCCGTTGACCTCATCCATAGGTGTATGATTTTTGTGCAGTTTCTCCCTGTAAACCCCTACCCCCTTTCCCCCTGAGAATTATCAGTCCACTCCCTTTCTATGCTCCTGATTCTATTATATTCACCAGTTTATTCTGTTGATCAAATTTTAAATTCACTTAATTTTTAGATTCACTTGTTGATAGATACATATTTATTGTTCGTAATTTTTTATCTTTTACCTTTTTCTTCTTCCTCTTCTAAAACAGTACCTTTCAGCATTTCATAGAATACTGGTTTGGAGTTGACGAACTCCTTTAGCTTTTTCTTATTTTTGAAGCTCTTTATCTGCCCTTCAATTCTGAATGATAGCTTTGCAGGGTAGAGTATTCTTGGTTATAGGTCCTTGCTATTCATCACGTCGAATATTTCTTGCCACTTCCGTCTGGCCTGCATTGTTTCTGTTGAGAAATCAGCTGACAGTCGTATGGGTGCTCCCTTGTAGGTAATGAACTGTTTTTCTCTTGCTGCTGTTAATATTCTCTCTTTGTCTTTTGCTCTTGGTATTTTAATTATGACATGTCTTGGTGTAGTCCTCTTTGGATTCCTTTTATATGGGGTTCTGTGTGCTTCCTGGACTTGTAAGTCTATTTCTTTTACCAGATGTGGGAAGTTTTCAGTCATTATTTCTTCAAATAGGTTTTCAGTATCTTGCTCTCTCTCTTCCTCTGGCACCCCCACAATTCTGATGTTGGTGCACTTGAAGCTGTCCCAGAGGCTGCTTACATTATCTTCACATTTTTGGATTCTTTTCTCTTCTTGCTCTTCCAGTTGAGTGTTTTCTGATTCGTATATTTCAAATTTTTGACTTGATTCTTGCCTTCCTCTAGTCTGTTGTTAGGACTCTGTATAATATTTTTTATTTCAGTCAATGTATGTTTAATTTCTAGTTGGTCCTTTTCCATCTCTAGTTGGATCTTTTCCATCTCTAGTTGGTTCTTTCTCATCTTCTCTTGTGTCTTGCTAACTTTATCCAACTTTTCTAGGATATTCTTGAAAAACCTTATAAGCGTGGTTTTGAACTCTATATTCAGTCATTTGTTTTCCTCCATTTCTTTTGTTTGTGATCCCTTCCCTTGTCTCGGCATTTTCACTATGCCAGGAGAACTTCTGTGTTTGATACAGTCTTATGATACCAGACTTGCAAAACCGCAAAAGCCTCTCTGTTGAACTTGGGATGGGTGGAGTCTCAGGGCTTAAGGGACCACCTTGCCTTCCAGTTGGCCCTGCCCTCCACAGCCCCTGAGTCTCACATGACTGGGTAATCGCTGGATGGGTCCGTGTGCTCTCTCTTGCAATGCCTCTAGACTGCTGCCCCTCCGCCTCCCCTGCGCTCTGGGACCATATGAGTCTGGGTCCCCAGGGTTTCGTCTGAAACTGGGGTTTAGTGGAGTTAGAAGTGACACAGTTGGGAGGGTCTGTCTCCTGTCCACTCGTGAAAGCCAGCGGCACAATCAGCAGTTGGTCCTCTGTGCGCAGTGCCATGCGCACCACCAGACTTCTGATCTTTTGCGACTCCCCTAAATTTCCATGCACTTCTCCCTTTTCACAGTCCAAACTCCCCCATATGAATTTCGGCTGGATCTGGGGTTTAGTGTCGAAGGATAAGGGGTTCAATGCCATTGAGAGTCTCCGTCTCCCTCCTGCCAGAGAAAGCCAGCCAGGTACTCAGGCACCCGCTCTCTCCATGCGTGCTTCTCCATACCTCAGCTCTTTGCAGCTCCTCTGGGTTTCTGTGAGCCCCTCTCTTTCCTTCTAGTTATAGAATTTCCACTCAGCCAGCTTTCCTGTGGTTCTGGATGATGCCGGTTCTGTCTTTTAGTTGTAGTTTTGAAATTGTTGTGTGAGGCAGCAGTGTAAGTGTTTACCTATGCCGCCATCTTGGATTCTCTCCTTGATATCATTTCTATCTTCTTGAATTTGAAGAGACTTTGCCTATGATGCAATATATGGTCTGTCTTTGAAAATGACCCATGTGCACTTGAGAAGAATGTATATTCTGTGGCTTTGAGATGAAATGTTTTGAAGATGTCAATTAATTCCATCTGGTCTAGTGAGTCATTTAGGATTGATGTTTCTTTGTTCTTTTTTGTTTAGAGGATTTGTCCAATGTTGATAGTGGGGTATTAAAGTCTCCTACTATTATTGTATTGCTGTAAGTATCTCCCTTGATATCCTTCAGGAGTTTTTTTTATGTATTTGGGTGCTCCTCTACTGGGCACATATATGTTTACTCGAGTTATTTCTTCTTGTTGGATTGCTCCCTTTAGTGTTATGAAGTGGCCTTTCTTATCTCTTGTTATGTCCTTCACTTTAAGATCTAATATGTCAGATATAAGTATTGCTACCACAGCTTTTTTTTTTTCCATTCCCATTTACCTGAAAAATCTTTTCCATCCCTTCACTCTCAGTCTGTGTGTATCTTTTTTCTGAGGTGGGTTTCTTGTAGACAGCAGATATATTGGTCAGTGTTTTCTTATCCAATCCGTTACCCTATGTCTTTTGATTGGGGCATTTAATCAATTTACATTTAAAGTTATTATTGATAGGTACTTATTTGTCATTATTTTTATTCTTTACCCCTGTGTTCCTTCTTCACTTCTTATTTCTTTTTCCTTTCCTTTTCTTTCGTTTTTTCTTTTTTCTTTCTTTTTTTTTTTTTTTACAGCAGACCCTTTAGCATTTCTTACATTGCTGGTTTGGTGGTAATAAATTCCCTTAGTCCTTTTTTGTCTGTGAAGCTCCTGATTTCACCTACAATTTTGGTTGATAGCCTTGCTGGGTACAGTATTCTTGAATTCAGACCCTTCCTTTGCATGACTTTGTATATTTCATTCCATTCCTTTCTGGCCTGATAAGTTTCTGTTGAGAAATCAGTCACTAGCCTGATGTGGGTTCCTTTGAAGGTAACTTTCTGTCTCTCTCTGGCTGCTTTTAAGATTCTTACTTTGATTGGAACCAAGATGGTGGCATAAGGACTATACCTGTACGGGCTGCCTCTCATAACCACACTAAAACTACAACTAAAAGACAAGACAACTATTCCCCAGAACCATGGGAAAGCTGATGGAATGGAAGTTCTACAACTAGAAAGAAAGAAAAAAGTGCATTGAGACCTGGTAGGAAGTTCAGAGGCTCAGAAAGGCAGAGGTACTGACATGCAAATTGGGCTGGTATGTGCTGATTTTTTTCAATTGGGAGGAAGTTACAAGTTCCCAACTGCTCTGAACTCCAGTTTCTAGCGAGATTCTGGGGACCCAGACTCATACAGAGAGAAACTGTACTGTCTGCCATCGGGTCAGAAAGGGAGGGTGGCTCTCTCACAGAGGTGCGCACAGGGGCACTGGACACGGAGATGCAGAAACACTAAGATGCAGAGAGGGCTGACTGGCAGTCAGCACTGTTTACCATGCCCTAGCGATTCCCTGAGACCCTGCCCCACTCAATTTATAAACCCACCAAGCTGTGTTCACTGGCTTTTGCATATGAATGCCCTGCCCTCTAGCAGCTTAACCTAACAAATTGCAACTGGGTCAGACAACTGCAAAACTTCTAAACTCCAAGCAAATAGGAGATATCTGCAGATATCCCTGTAGCTCCTGCTGGGTGACCTCAGACACTAGCTAACTTGCATTTCCTTGGAGATCCAGGAACCAGTGTACCTAGAGGTCAGTGTGAGACGACATTCGATTTCAACTTCTCACATACATAAGTGACGCACTCAAGAGGCAGACTCAGTGAGCACCAAAGCCCCACTGAAGCAAGTCCTGCCCCTTAGGGGTGTCTCCAGCACAGCAGTTCTTCCATTAATAGACATAGCTAATCCTCACAGTCAATTGGCCTGGAGGTCAGTTTCTCCCAGTATACCAATAGCAATCAAGGCTTAACTATAACAAGACTGTGTACCCAGCCCACAAAGGGGTGCACCAAGAGTGTCCACCTCAGGTGATTGGGAGGCGGAGCTACTGGGCCATAAAGGACAACTAGCACACAAAGCCACTCGATCAACACACGGAAGCAGCCAAAATGCAGAGACAAAGAAACATGTCACAAATGAAAGAAGTGGAGGAAAGCTAAGTACTGGACATAGAGTTAAAAACCATGGTTATAAGATTACTCAAGAATCTTCTACAAACTGCCAAGAAACTTAGACCTCTTAGAAACTTAGTGAGACCTTCAAGGATCTTAATGAGAATGCCAAAAAAACTCCAAAAAACAAAAAAAGGACAGTCAGAAATTTAAGCATACACTGTCTGAAATAAAGAATAATATACAGAAATCCAACAGCAGACTAGAGGACCCCAAGAATCAAACCAAAGATCTGAAATATGAGAAAGCAAAAAACACCCAACCAGAAAAAAAAAAAAAGAGTCCAAAAATGTGAAGATAGTGTAAGGATCCTCTGGGACAACTTCAAGCATACCAATATCAGAATTATGGGGGTGCCAGAAAAAAAGAGAGAGCAAGATACTGAAAATTTATTTGAAGAAATAATGACTGAAAACTTTTTCTACTTGGTGAAAAAAATGGACTTACAAGTCCATGAAGTGCACAGAACCCCAAACAAAAGGAATCCAAAGGGGACCACTTCAAGACACATAATTAAAATTCCAAGGGCAAAAAACAAGGAGAGAGTCTTGAAAGCAGCAAGAGAAAAACAGTTCATTACCTACAAGGGGGATCGGAATACAAGCACCCTGCTACCTCCACAGTGGATCTGATGGTCGTGACACCTTTCTTATCACTTTATTATTGATTATGCCTTTCCAAGACATATACTGAATGGTTTGAATCCTTTGATGATGTTTTGAAGCTTGCTCTGCAACATGGCATGGGTTAATCTGGGTAAATAAAGTTTGATATATAAAATACATGGCTTCTTTTGCTGTTAGGGGAAGTGCTCTACCTTTCTTATTGGCCATGGTGTTAACTGTGTTCTTCAGATGTTCTGTGACCTTAGTGGTCTTTCCTTGTGTGTGTGTGTTTATTGGTTGTTGGAAAGGTATGTAAAAATCTTCCACTATGAGTGTGGATTGTTAAATTATTTTTATTTAATTTTGTCAGATTGTTTTGTGTGTATATATACATATTTTTTAAACATATTTTATTGATTTTTCACAGGGAGGAAGAGAAAGGGATAGTTAGAAACGCCAATGAGAGAGAAACATGGATCAGCCTTCTCCTGCACACCTCCTACTGGAGATGTGCCCGCAACCAAGATACATGCTCTTGACCAAAATTGAACCTTTCAGTCCCCAGGCCGACGTTCTATCCACCGAGCCAAATTGATTAGGGCTAAATTGTTTTGTATATTTTAACATATGTTTCTGGCTATATATTACCTTGGTTTGGGGAAGGGAAGGAATCAGGATGTAACTGCAATATCCTATTGTCTCCCAAATGGAATTGGGATCAGGGTTCAATGTACCTTTAGTTCAAGATTTGGATCAGAGTCAGAGGAGGTCAGCACCACTAGGGGGGTGGGGGGTGGGGGAGGTGGTATGAGATGCCCAGGACACAGCTACGGAGATATCGAAGCACTCAGGGTCCAGGGCTCCACCCGCTTTGCTGCAGGTCCTCAGTATAGACCACATGTACGAGTGGGAGGGACAGCAGCTGCTTGATAGGAACACAGATAGGCCAGGCCTAGAGCTAGAAGTCAGGAGGTGTTGCCGAAACTGGTTTGGCTTAGTGGATGGGGCGTCAGCCTAGGGACTGAAGGGTCCCGTGTTCGATTCCAGTCAGGGGCATGTATCGTGGTTGCAGGTGCAACCCCAGTCGGGGGCGTGCAGGAGACAGCTTATCAATGTCTTTCTCTCATCATTGTTTCTGGCTCTCTGTCCCTCTCCTTTCCTCTCTGTAAAAAAATCAATAAAATACAAAAAATAAATAAGTCAGGAGGTGCAGCCCCCCAGTCTGCACAGACAGTGTCCTCCCATTTATATCCCAGGATCCCGTGTGGGCTTCCCTGTAAGGACAGGGCAAGGGCTTGCTCCTGGACTTCTGGTTGGCCTCATTCCTAGTCCTGAAAAGCCCTACCAACAGCATCTGTAGGCATGGTCGCCAGCTCTTCTTCATGCTCTGGGGCTTGGGCCCTGGGCATTGGCTTTGCTTTTGACAGCTCGTGATTCTAGTTCCTCATCTCCAGCTGCACCCCCTTCTTCGAGAAAACTCTGGATTTCCAGTTCTCTCTACAATTGAATTAACTGGCCTAAAGTTTCCTCTGGTCCCCCTTCTTTATCTGCTACTTTCTGAAGACTTCTAATAGTTTTACCTGCAAATGTCACTGTCACCATTTTTATTCCTGAGTGTAGTCTGCAGCCACCAGGCCTAATCCAGGGCCTGCAGAGAGCTGACAGCTGGCTGAGTTGCAAGACTGAAGTGAGGAAGGAAGTCCCAGTGTGTGGAGATATGTCTTCTCATTTCCAGCCACTATTAAAAGCTTGGATGGGCTTGAGTCGCCCCATCCCACAAAGCTTCCCTTTTGGTTGACTCAAACTGAGTTGAGACTTCAATTATATCTTCGAAATCTCTTCCTAGCAGCACGCACACTAAAATGTGATTAGCGCCAAAACCGGTTTGGCTCGGTGGATGGAGCATTGGTCTGTGGACTGAAAGGTCCCAGGTTCGATTCCAGTCAAGGGCATGTACCTTGGTTGTGGGCACATCCCCAGTAGGTGGTGTGCAGGAGGCAGCTGACCGATGTTTCTCTCTCATCGATGTTTCTAACTCTCTATCCTTCTCCCTTCCTCTCTGTAAAAAATCAATAAAAATATATATTAAAATGTGATTAGCTAACTGGGAGAGGATATGTAGTGACCAACTAGGGCAGTGACTCCAAGGGTCCCACATTCCCAGCTACAGAATGTGAAACTGCTACATGCCTACAAACGAGCCCTTCCTACACCCACACTCCAGTTCTCTGCCTGAGTTAGTGCAAATGAATCCAGCATGTGAGGAGTGTCTGTGACTTGGGAGAGTGGTCTGAAGGGAGGGCTGGGGAAGATGGAGGATTTGAATACAAAACTCTGCTTCTTCTGCATTCCTCAAGGACAGAGCCACACTAGCTGTGAGCTCTCAGAGAAGGAGCTGGCCTGTGTGTTGAACGTGGGACACTCCACCAGGCCTCCCCAGCACCTATCGCTTCACCTCAACACCACAGGACAGAGGCTAGTTTTGATCGTGACCCCTCACTCATGTGCATTCTGGTGGCCCAGATCTCCTCTCGAGCCTCCGGTCCAACTGCTTTTGGTGCAGACAACTTCTTGTACTCTGTGCTTCTTCTTCTTCCCCCTCCTCCTCCTCCCCCTCCTCCTCCTCCTCCTCCTCCTCCTCCTCCTCCTCCTCCTCCTCCTCC
>JAAGEH010000019.1:144362-225696 GCA_011751065.1 Lasiurus cinereus | reverse complement strand
TCCTTCCGTTCAAACTTTGCCACCTTGACATGTAATTTGTAGCCTCTAATTTCATGTTAGTCTAAAAACGTTAGTGCATATAAATAAGTAAATAAGTAATAAAAATGTTAGTGCAATCAAAATTAATAAAGAAAGAAAAAGGATGAAACCGGTTTGCCTCAGTGGATAGAGCGTTGACCTGCGGACTGAAAGGTCCCAGGTTCGATTCCAGTCATGGGCATGTATCTTGGTTGCGGGCACATCCCCAGTAGGGGACGTGCAGAGGCGGCTGATCAATGTCTCTCTCATTGATGTTTCTAACTCTCTATCCCTCTCTCTTCTTCTCTGTAAAAAATCAATAAAATATATTTTTTTTAAAAAAAGAAAAATAATAATAAATAAATAATAAAAATGTTGGTGCAAGATCCACAGACTCCCTCTTCAAATAACAACAAAGCCCATATCCTTTAAGATCTCTTTGTAAAGCTTGACTTAAATTCTTCTGAGGCTCTCTCACGATAATGCAACATTTGAATAAAAGGTGTATAAATTCATCCACTGGAATGTCTGGAGGCAAATCAGAAGTATAACACATTTGTAGTCCTATCTTTTCCAGCATGAAACCATCTCGATGCCACCTTTATTTTACCTCCCCACTTTTCGGGATCGTGGGTTTGGGTTGTTCTCTGCACCCCCAGCATTGACGTCGTGTACGTTTGCTGTAGAGCTATACATGCCAACATTAGCAAAGCCATAAGTGGTCTGATATGTAGCAACAAAAACTGCCATGGTCTTGGGAAACCATGCCTTCTATACATCCCACATATAGAGGTGTCAGCTGCCTGAAAGTACCCATTTTCCACCGAGATCTTCTTTACTACCTTTGGTGTTTCCATATAATTCTTGCATTTGCAACTACTCATCAAACTCATCTTTCCCATGCAAGGGGTTGCCACTGTGTTTCCTACCTGGCACAGAGCTGGGGGCCAGGCAAGCAAAGAGGCTGCTCCATGGGGCCCGTAAGCCACCACCGAGCGAGCATATCTGAGTGGCTGCCCAGATTCTGTGTAAACATTAACACTTTGAGTTATTGAATGATGAGAGCAACCCTATGAGGAAGGTACTATTATTATCTCTCTTTTACAGAGGAGAACAGTGAGACCCACAGCCTTGCCAAGCTTACAGAGGGCTGGCAGGTGGCAGGGCTTGGATTTGAACCCAGGCAGGACTGCTCTGGAAGCCACATGATTAACCACAACTTTCACAGCTTCCAGGAGACCCACAGGAGGAAGTGCAGCCGCCTCCCGCCCTGCCTGCAGCGCCCAGTGGTGGAAATGCAGCGCAGTTCCGCAGTTCCGTCTGCCTTGTCTCCACTCCTCCTGGTCTCCACTCCCTGCTGGTGACCAGCCCTCCACTGGCCTCCCCCCTAAGCGACCCCCACGCCTTCCAGTAGAAAGCAAATCTACCACACATCCTGAAGTCTCCTTGGAGCCTCCCTCCACTTCCCTTGTCAACTGAAATTTAAGCCTCCCTTGAGGGCATGACCTTCTCTGCAGGCTTCTGAAGGGAGAGCTGTTTATTTTCTTAGAGGTGAGGGTGCTTCCCTGGCTCACTGGCTGCCTCCAGACTGCCCTCTTCCACCCCCCACTGTCTAGTTTAAAATAACCCCCTGCCTACAAGGCTCAGCCACTGGGCTCAATTGCCCTCGTCCATCCCCTTTGGTACTGTCTGCCACCTGCCCACCTCCTCCGCCTCCCTCAGGGGGACATGGGTGGGCAGGCCGGCGGGCGGGCACCAGCAGACTGTCTGCCTCTCCCCATCTCATTGCCCACAGGAGGACTCATCTTCCACCTGACTTCTTCACAACATGGTGGCTGCCTTCCCTGGACCTTTTCCACTCCAAACCAGCCACAGTTCTCTCCGTCAGCTTGTCATCAGAGGCGCTTCGCAGGGATCTCAGTCAAGTAGCCTGCCTCGGCCCCTCTCCTATCCTTCCATCCGTCTGTCTGTCCACTCCTCTCACAAACATTTCAGTCTCCTGTGGCTTCCAGATCCAAGCCATCTCCCTTGTCCAACCCTGTAGCCCCTCCTTATCTGCCTCAACGGCGGCCCTTCAGTTTAACAACTCTCCTGACAATATGCAAACTCCCGGCCCCTCTCCATCATCCTCCCGGGCACCTGTCTACCCAAACCTCAGCCCTAAGGCCCAGAAGTTTGTTTTTTCAGGATTTCACTCTGAGAGCCGACAAGACAAGCCTTGGAGGAAGTCACACAACCAGGACCACTCTTCATTCAGGGTCATCAACCCCACATTGCTTAGTGACCCAACCACATCATGGGGTCATTGACTACTTTAAACTCCCTGATGCTGGACCTGTGCGGTCCTCTCTGTCTCTCACCTCAGACTCAGTTATGGCCTCCCCCTTATGTCACAGAGAAAACGGAAGCCACCAGAGGTGAACTCCCTCACCCACTTGTTATCAAATCCACACTGCACCTGTGCTCCCAGTCCTTGCCCTCAGGTTAGGATAGAGGATTACTCTCTAACTTTGTGTGCCTCGGAACTTGTGAGCCCTGGCCAGTTTGCTCAGTGGACAGAGTGTCAGCCTGCAGACTGAAGGGTCCCAGGTTTCATTCAGGTCAAGGACACATGCCTGAGCCTCAGGCTAGATCCCCAGTAGGAGGTGTGCAGGAGACAGCTGATCAATGATTTTCTCTCATCGTTGATGTTTCTATCTCTCCCTTCCCCTTCCTCTCTGACATCAATAAACAAACAAACAAACAAAAACCATCCATGCTTGTGATTCAGTAGGTTGAGGGGAGGAAAGGTGAGAATTTTCACTTGTGACTAGGTTCCAGGTGATACTTCATGCTGCTGGCCTGGGGTCCCACTTGGAAAACCCCTAGAATAGAAGAGCTGCCCTCCTCCTGCCCAAGGCTAGTCTCTCTAGCTGTGTTCTGCACCCCATTTCCTCAATTACTCATTTTCCCTCCTGAATCTGTAACTGCTTCCTCTCAAAACAGACCAAACCCCTAACCTCTCTTTCCCCGCCTCATTTCTTCCTCTGACTGCTGCCTGTACCTGTCAGGCGCCTCATCCAGCCTTTCTCTCACATACACATACATGAGCCTGGTTGGGGTTCTTTGAAAAGACATATAACACATTTGGGGGCCAACAGGGGAGAATCTGAGTATGTTCTGCAGGTGGATAATATTTGTGACTAGTTCTTTTCCTGGGTCATGTAGGAGGAAGCCCCGCTTTTAGGAGATGTGTGTTGAAGTGTTAAAATGTGAAACAGCACAATTTCCAAATTTCCCACCTAGTTCAAGAACTCAAGCCCTGGCCCATGTGGCTCAGTTGGTTTGACATCCTCCCGTGCACTGGTTGCTGGTTAGATTCCCAGTCAGGGCATTCTCCAACCCCCAGTTGATGGCTCAATCCCCAGTTGGGGACAAGCAGGAAATAGATCAATGTTTCTCTCTCCTTCTCCCTTCCTCTCTCTCTAAAATCAAATAAAATGTATTTTTTAAAGAAGAGCTCTGCATGAATATGTAAATACTAGTGGCCCAGTGCACAAAATTCATGCACATTAAAAGGGGGGGAACCAGAGTCAAGTCCCTGCCCACCCACATGTGCCTCAAAATCGCATTAGACCCAGACCTGGTCACCCCCTTCCCCCAATTGGGCTAGATCCAGACACAGCCAAGGGTGTGTCTTGTCAAGCCCCACTGGGCAGAGGGCATAACCTCAGGTCCCCTGGCCCAATGCCAGGATGGGGGCCGTGGCCTGAGGTCTCCCAGTTGGGGCAAGGGGCATGCCTTGAAGTCCCCTGTCAAACCCTGCCAGGTGGGGGACACGACCTGAGAACCATTGTGAAGCCTCGTTGGGTGGGGGGAATGGTCTGAGGTTTCCTGTCAAGTCCTGCCAGGCAGAGGGGAGTGCAGCCTCAGGTCCCCCATCAAGCCCCACTGGCAGGGGGGTGCAGCCTCAGGTCCCCTGTCAAACCCCATGGGCAGGGAGTGTGACCTGAGGTCCCCCAACCCAGCACTGGGGGTGCATCTTGAGGTCCCCCATCAAGCCCTGTGGGTGGGGAGCACAGCCTAAGGAGCCCTGTCAAGCCCTGCCAGGCAGGGGGGAGCAGCCTCAGGTCCCCTGGCCCTGTGCTGAGGTGGGGGGAAGCAGCCTGAGGTCCCCTAGTCCAGAACTAGGACGGGAAGCACACCTTGAGGTATGCCATCAAGCCCACCTCGGTGGGGGGTGTGGCCTCAGGTCCCCTGGCCTGGTGCCAAGGCAGGAAGCATGGCCTGAGGTCCCCTGTCAAGCCCCACAGGGGCAAGGGAGGGTGTAGCCTCAGGTCCCTGCTGATTGCTCTTTAAGGCTCCTTATGGGAACTTGGCCTCAGCTGTGGGTGCAGCCATCTTTGTGATGGAGTGATGGTCAATTAGCATATTCCCTCTTTATTAGATAGGCTTTGTATCCTATATAATAAAAGCCTAATATGCTAAGTGCCTGGTAATCCAGTCAGTCGTTCAACCAATCAAAGTGTAATATGCTAATGTATGCTGCTCAGCTGCTCGCTATGATGTGCACTGACCACCAGGGGGCAGACAGTCGACCAGTTGCTATGACATGCACTGGCCACCAGGGGGCAGATGCTCCCACCGGTAGGTTAGCTTGCTGCTGGAGTACGACTGAGTGAGATGAGCTGGACACACCCTGGAACCTTCCCTTGGTCCCTACCCAGCTGGCCAACCTCCCACATCCCTCCCTAGCCTTGATTGTGCACCAGTGGTGTTCTTCAGCCTGGCATGCATCCTCTTGCCCTTGGGGGATGTCAGAGAGCTGGTTTCAACCCGATCCCACAGGCCCGGCCAAGGTACTCCACAGGTGCATGAATTTGTGCACTGGGCCTCTAGAGTATATGTAAATAATAATTATTAAATCTAAGCAAAGTGCTGGATATACAAATGATAATGGTACTATGGTTTCAACTTTTCTGTACTTTTGAAACTTTATAATAAAAAGTTGGGAAGATTGGATGGAGGGAGATGGAGAATTGAGCTCAGACCCAGGGAAGCTGTCCTAGAAGGCCTGGGAGAGGAGTTGGTAGCTGCTTTGGTGTGAGGCCACTGGGGATCCAGTGCTGCTGGAAGAGTATGCTTCCTGCCCATGAAGGGCGTTGACCAATGAGATCAGGTGGAAAAGATGTGTCATTTTGGAACAGAACCTTTGTCAACCATTGTGTTTCCATCAATTTGCCATTCTCCACTGCCACACAGCCAGTGTGCCTCAGCCCACCCTCTGCATCCAGACAGGAAAACAGTGGCCAGAGGCTGCCCCAGCTCCAACCATTGCCCATTGCCCAGGGCATTGCTGAGTGGCTGGGGCACAGTCACAGGCCAAGAATCATGTAGAAGGGCAGTGGGATCGCTCATGTAGGATTGGATTTCAGGCATCTCTCCAGTCCTTTAAACACTGGTGCGTTAATGTCCAAGATAGAATCCTGACAACAGAAGACATTTTGGAAGAGAAAAAAAAAAAAGCTAAATCAATAGAAAAAGAAAGAGGAATCCAAGATGGCGGCATAGGTAAACACCTACACTGCTGCCTCGCACAACAATTTCAAAACTACAACTAAAAGACAGAACGGACATCATCCAGAACCACAGGAAAGCTGGCTGAGTGGAAGTTCTACAGCTAGAAGGAAAGAGAGGGGCTCACAGAGACTCAGAGGAGCTGCAAAAACTGAGGTACGGAGACGCGTGCACTGAGAGAGTGGGTGCCAGAGTACCTGGCTGGCTTTCTCTGGTGGGAGGGAAACGGAGACTCCCAACGGCATGAACCCCTTATCCTATGACACTAGACCCCAGATCCAGCGGAAACTCATACGGGGGAGTTTGGACTGTGAAAAGGGAGAAGTGCACGGAAATTTAGGGGAGTCGCAAAAGATCAGAGGGCTGGTGGCGCGCACAGCACTGCGCAGAGGACAGATTGCTGATTGTGCCGCTGGCTTTCGCGAGTGGGCAGGAGACAGACCCTCCCAACTGCGCCACTTCTGACTCCACTAAGCCCCTGTTTCCGGCGAAACCCTGGGGACCCAGATTCGTGTGGTCCTGGTGCGCAGGGAAGCTGGAAGGGCAGTGGTTAGAGGCACTGCGGGCTCGTGCACAAGGACCGTTCCAGTGATTACCCAGTCACGTGAGACTCAGGGGCCATGGTGGGCAGGGCCGACTGGAAGGCAAGGTGGTCCCTTAAGCCCTGAGACTCCACCCCTCCCAAGCTCAACAGAGGCTTCTGTGGCTTTGCACGTCTGGTATCATAAGGCTGAATTCAACACAGAAGTTTCCCCAGCATAGTGAAAATGCCGAGACAAGGGAAGGGATTACAAACAAAAGAAATTGGGGGGAAAAAAACGACTGGATATAGAGTTCAAAACCACGCTTATAAGGTTTTTCAAGAATATGCTAGAAAAGTTGGATAAATTTAGTGAGACCCAAGAGGAGATGAAAAAGGACCAACTAGAGACACTGACTGAAATAAAAAATATTATACAGAGTCCTAACAGCAGACTAGAGGATGGCAAGAATCAAGTCAAAAATTTGAAATATAAAGAAGCAGAAAACATTCAACTGGAAAAGCAAGAATAGAAAAGAATCCAAAAATGTGAAGATAATGTAAGGAGCCTCTGGGACAGCTTCAAGCATACCAACATCAGATTTGTGGGGGTGCCAGAAGAAGAGAGAGAGCAAGATACTGAAAACCTATTTGAAGAAATAATGACTGAAAACTTCCCACATCTGGTAAAAGAAATAGACTTACAAGTCCAGGAAGCACACAGAACCCCATATAAAAGGAATCCAAAGAGGACCACACCAAGACACATCATAATTAAAATACCAAGAGCAAAAGACAAAGAGAGAATATTAAAAGCAGCAAGAGAAAAACAGTTCATTACCTACAAGGGAGAACCCATACGACTGTCAGCTGATTTCTCAACAGAAACGATGCAGGCCAGATGGGAGTGGTAAGAAATATTCAATGTGATGAATAGCAAGAACCTAAAACCAAGAATAATCTATCCAGCAAAACTATCATTCAGAATTGAAGGGCAAATAAAGAGCTTCACAGAGAAGAAAAAGCTAAAGGAGTTCATCAACTCCAAACTAGTATTATATGAAATGCTGAAAGGTACTCTTTTAGAAGAGGAAGAAGAAAAAGGTAAAAGACAAAAAATTATGAACAACAAATACATATCTATCAACAAGTGAATCTAAAAATTAAGTGAATTAAGAATTTGATCAACAGAATAAAATGGTGAATATAATAGAATCAGGAGCACAGAAAGGGAGTAGACTGATAATTCTCAGGAGGACAAAAATCATAAAGCATCAAACAGACTGTGAAATTATAGCAGAAAGATTAAAATTAGGTGAGGTAGATAAGTGATCAATCAAAGGACTTGTATGCATGCATATAAGCATAACCAATGATCACAGACACTGGGGGGTTGGGGTATCCCTGGGAGGGAGGGGGGCAATGGGGAGATATGTATAAAAAATTAATAAAAAATTAATTTAAAAAAATAGAAAAAGAAAAAAAGTTGGGAAAAAATTCTCTATTCCCTTACTTCCACTCACTCCACACCACCTTCAGGCTGGTGTTCGCCTCTTCTATGCCTCTGTGTGTGTTTGTGTGTGTTTACTATATTATTTTATTTTATTTTGTAAACATTTTTTATTGTTTAAAGTATTACATATATCCCCTTTTTTTCCCCATTGACTTTCCTCCAGCCTCCCCTGCCCCATGTCGCATGCTCTCATCTCACCCTCCACCCCCCAGTGTCTTGTGTCCATTTGTTGTGCTTATATGCATGCATACAAGTCCTTTGGTTGATCTCTTTTCCCCCCTCCCCAACACTCCCCAGCCTTCCCGCTGTAATTTGACAGTCTGTTCGGTGCTTTACTACCTCTGTATCTATCTTTTTATTCATCATATTGTAACTTTATTATCCATAAATGAGTGAGATCATGTATTTTTCTTTCATTATCTGGCTTATTTCATTTAACACAGTGGTCGGCAAGCTTATTAATCAACAGAGCCAAATATCAACAGTACGATTGAAACTTCATTTTTTAAAAATTTTAATAAATCTTTATTGTTCAGATTATTACAATTATTTATCTCCCCCCCCCATAGCTCCCCTCTACCTGGCTCCCACCTCACTCTGCCCTTACCTCCCCGTATTGTCCTCATCCATAGGTGTATGATTTTTTCCAGTCTTCCCCTGCACCCCCACCTTCACCTCTTTCACCCTGAGAATTATCAGTCCACTCCCTTTCTATGCCCCTAATTCTATTATATTCACCAGTTTATTCTGTTCATCAGATTTTCAATTCACTTGATTTTTAGATTCAATTGTTGATAGATATGTATTTGTTGTTCATAATTTTTACCTTTACTGTTTTCTTCTTCCTCTTCTTAAAGAATACCTTTTAGCATTTCATATAACACTGGTTTGATGTTGATGAACTCCTTTAGTTTTTTTCTTATCTGTGAAGCTCTTTATCTGCCCATCAATTCTGAATGATAGCTTTGCTGGTTGTAGGTTCTTGCTATTCATCACGTTGAATATTTCTTGCCACTCCTGTCTGACTTGCATAGTTTCTGTTAAGAAATCAGCTGACAACCATATGGGTGCTCCCTTGTAGGTAATTTTTCTCTTGCTGCTTTTAATATTCTCTCTTTGTCTTTTGCTCTTGGTACTTTAATTACGATGTGTCTTGGTGTGGTCCTCTTTGGATTCCTTTTGTTTGGAGTTCTGTGTGTTTCCTGGACATGTAAGTCTATATCTTTCACCAGGTGGGGGAAGTTTTCAATCATTATCTCTTCAAATAGGTTTTCAGTATCTTGCTCTCTATCTTCTTCTGGCACCCCCATAATTCTGATGTTGGTATGCTTGAAGTTGTCCCAGAGGATCCTTACACTATCTTCACATTTTTTATTCTTTTTTTCTTTTCCAGTGGAGTGCCTTTTGCTTCTTTGTATTTCAAATCTTTGACTTGATTCTTGCATTCCTATAGTCTGCTGTTAGGTTTCTGTATAATATTTTTTATTTGTCAATGTTTAATTTCTAATTGGTCCTTTTTTATCTCCTCTTGGGTCTCACTAAATTTATCCATTTTTTCTAGGAAATTCTTAAAAAACCTTATAACCGTGGTTTTGAACTCTATATCCAGTCATTTGTTTTCCTCTATTTCTTTCATTTGTGATCTGTTCTTTTGTCTCTGCATATTCGCTGCTTCCCTGAGTTGATAGAGTAGCTTTGTGTGCTAGGTGTCCTATGTGGCCCAGTAGCTCCGCCTCCCCAGTTACCTGAGGTGGACTCTCTTGGTGAACCCCTTTGTGGACTGTGGGTACAGTCTTGTTGTAGTTAAGTCTTGATTGTTGTTGGTATCACTGAGGGGGATTGACCTCCAAGCCAATTGGTTGTGAGGATCAGCTCTGTCTGTGCATCTGCACTTGCCTCCAGACCTCTGCCTTTCTGGTTCCCCTGAGTTTCCGTGCACTGTAGGGACCCGTATGAGACTAGGTCCTCAGGGTCTCGCCCAAAACTGGGGTTCAGTGCAGTTGGACCTGGGTTTCAGTACTATTGGGAAGTTCTGTTTTCCTCCTGCTAGGGAAAGTCAGCTGCAGAATCAGCAGTCAGCCCTCTGTGTGCACACTTTTGTGCACCTCCAGACCTCTGTCTTTCGTTGTTCCCCTAAGTTTCCCTGTACTCCTTCCTTTTCACAACAGTCCAGACTTCCCAGTCTGAGTCTCGCCTAGACCTGGGGTTCAGTGCAGGCAGAAGTGGGGTTCAATGCAGTTGGGATTTTCCATCTCCCTCCTGCTAGAGGAAGCCAGCCAGACCCTCCTCCACCCGACCTCTCCACGAGCGCGTCTCTGTACCTCAGCTTTTTGCAGCTCCTCTGAGTCTTCGTGAGCCCCTCTCTTTCCTTCTAGTTGTAGAATTTCCACTCATCCAGCTTTCCTGTGGTTCTGGATGGTGTCTGTTCTGTCTTTTAGTTGTACTTTTGAAATTGTGCGAGGCAGCAGCTTATGCCACCATCTTGATTTCTCCTGAAATTTCTTTTGAGAGCCAAATTTTTCTAACTTAAACTTCTAATGCCACTTCTTCAAAATAGACTCGCCCAGGCCATGGTATTTTGTGGAAGAGCCACACTCAAGGGGCCAAAGAACTGCATATGACTTGTGAGCTGCCTTAACATAATCAACCACTGACTTAACATAATGCTCTCCAGGTCCATCCATGCTGCTGCAAATGGTAAGAATTCCTTCTTTTTTATTTTTTACTTATTTACTTCTTTAATATATTGTATTGATTTCTTACAGAGAGGAAGGAAGAGGGACAGAGAGTCAGAAACATCAATGAGAGAGAAACATCGATCAGCTGCCTCCTGCACCCCCACCCCATATCAGGGATGTGCCCGCAGCCAAAGCACATACCCTTGACCGGAATTGAACCCAGAACCCTTCAGTCCGCAGGCTGATGCTCTATCCACTGAGCCAAACCGGTCTTGGCTAGAATTCCTTCTTTTTTATAGCAATGTAGTATTCCATTGTGTAGATGTACCATAGTTTTTTAATCCACTCATCTGCTGATGGCATTTAGGCTGTTTCCAAATCTTAGCTATGGGGAATTGTGCTGCTATGAACATAGTGGTGCATGTATCCTTTCTAATTGGTGTTTCTAGCTTCTGGGGATATATTCCTAGAAGTGGATTGCTGGGTCAAATGGGAGCTCCATTTTTAGTTTTTTGAGGAAACTCCATACTGTTCTCCACAGTGGCTGCACCAGTCTGCATTCCCACCAGCAGTGAAGGAGGGTTCCTTTTTCTCGGCATCCTTGCCAGCACTTGTTGTTTGTTGGTTTGTTGATGATTGCCATTCTGACAGGTGTGAGATGGTATCGCATTGTCGTTTTGATTTGCATCTCTCAGATAATTAGTGATTGATTTCAGAGAAGAAGGGAGAGAGAGATAGAAACATCAATGATGAGACAGAATCATTGATTGGCTGCCTCCTGCATGTCCCCTATGGGGTTTGAGCCTGAAACCCGGGCAGGACACATCCAACCTCGACTCTGGTTCATGGGTTGACGCTCAACCACTGAGCACACCAGCCGGGCTCCATGCCTTTGCAATAACCTTCATGTCATTAAATCCATCTGTTTCAGATTTCCCCTGCTCGAACTCCCACCAGTTTTTCACGTTGTTGACCAATTCGTCTCCTGGCTTCCAGGACTGAGCACTTCCTGGGTTTCTTCCTCTTTCCCTGAGTGCTCCTGGCTCCTCTGTTGGCTCCTCCTGCTCTGCCCAGCTGCACTGAAATTCCTCTTCTCCTTTTCCTGCCTCCCTGTCCCGGGGGATTACACCTCACCCATGGATTCAGGGCTACCAGCCGGTCTCTCTGAAATGTATGTCTTTCCTCTGACCCCCAGCCTTGTGTAACTGCTTGCCTACCTGGCATCCCTACTTGAATGTCTCAAATGTACCATAAACTACGCCTGTTGGAAACTGAATCATGATCTTTCCTCACGAACCGTATCATCCTCAGGTCTTGTGCACAGGGGCCCTGCCCTGGCCACACCTAGCACACACCACTTTTGTGAAAGGATGCCTGGGCACCCCTGTCACTTGGGACCCACTGCACAGCACAATCTGAAACCTGAACATCTGCTCTGGCCATTACCACTGTTCTGGCCCCAGAGAAATTCTTTTGTAGTCTCTTGCCGTATCCTGGAGACAGAGGAAGGCTGCAGCCAGGGCCTGGGAAAGCTGGGGCCCTGTGTCTGCAGGTTCCGAGGCATCCGCTGCTTTGGAGTGTGTGGAGGGTTTAAGCAGTGGAAGCACTTAGGTAGGAGAAAATGCAACGAAACTAACGGCTTTGTCAAATATTACCTCTCCAGTAGCACAATAAAGCATCATGTCCCAACAGTGCTGAGTGTCCATTTTTCTTGCTTCTCTTTGTGTTCTAGGGGTATCACCTTATGTTGTGCTACAGCCACATAGTTGCACATGACAGCTATTTTGTAATATTAAGTAATTGCAATTACTGTTAAATTTGTATGCATGTAGATCTAGACATCAGTTTTATGATTGGCAAGTGGATGGACATTGAATGTTAGATTATGAATAGTTTGATTTCCATAAAGCTATTTTGTAAAACTTCTTTTAAAGTTAACCAAATACCCAGTTTTATTAACTTCATTTGATTTTAAATATAAATATTTATATATTATAATTTGTATTTTGCATTTTTCAACAGATAGCTTTGAATATGTTAGAGGAAAATAACCTTGGTAAACATGTTTAAATAATTTTGTGTTCTTACATTTAAATGTACATATTTTGGTGGAAATACATTTGAATTTTGTAAACTTTGGCTACAATTATATTTTATTTTTTAATCCTTGATTATTGAGAATGAGTACACATGGAGATCATCATAAAAACAGGAACTATGGCCTAGCCAGTGCTGCTCAGTGGGCAGAGCGTCAGCCTGCGGACTAAAGGGTCTTGGGATCAATTCCGGTCAAGGGCACATACCCGGGTTGCAGGCTCAATCCCCAGAAAGAGACAGCTGATCAATGGTTCTCTCTCATCATTCATGTTTCTATAGCTCTCTCCCTCTCTGAATTCAATAAAAATATATTTTAAAAAAACAGAAATTATGAATGTGGAATTCAAAGAAATGAAGCTAAAAAATAGAAATAGAATATCTGCAAGAAAGTAATTTACTTAAAGTTTAAAAAAGTTGGAAAAGAGTACAAATGAGAGCCACATTGTTTGATCAGTAATTAAGTCTGTTAAAGAATATGAAACTGTATCGATTTTATCTGACCTGTTCAAGTTGTAGAACATAATAAATTTTCGTCTTGTTTTAGCAAGTCTACAACCCGAGCAGGCAGAGTAAATCCATGTCACTTCATAACCTTTATTTGTACTCTTGTCCGGGCCTCTCCAATGTCAGGGCTCTCTTCCCCTCTGGAGGCTGGCTTGCCAGGAACTCAGGGGTAGCAGCCCACAGCCTCAGCCAGGGTCCAGCTGCCAGTCACCAAGTCACTTCCAGCTCAGCTCCCAACACTACAGAGATAAGAGGTTCCAGAGTGCTCCCCAAACACTAATCCTCAGCACCCGTGGGAGCTAGGCCTGCATATTGCTGCTGTGAGCCTGGAGAGGGGCGTGTCACACACGGTGGGTAAGGAAAGCACCACCTCAGCTCACGCCTGCCAGCTGCACCTGCTCTGACTCAGGCGACCTCAGCCGGACGTCTCATGACCAGACCAAGGGACTTCTTCATCTTCAATCCACTTTCCTTCTCGGGGGCATTTGACCCTATTGACTGGCCTTTGGCGTTCTTTGTTGAATTTTGCGAAAACTCTCTCTGTTTCCCTCTCATTCCTCTTCCTGCCACCCTGGCTGACCTTTCTCAGGCTACTTTCTGAGACTTAATTTGCTGTAGGCAATTTAATTCTCTCCTCGTCTGCACCCTTGTCTTGGCTACTCTCATCCCCACTGCTCTGCTGGTGACTCCCAAAGGTCTGTTTAGCCCGGGTTTCCTTCTGGACCTGCACTGCCAGATAGTGTCTCATGCATTGCTCCGTCTCAACGTTCATAGAGGCTCAATATTTCAATCTAAATGTATCAAGCAAGCATTGAATATTCCCAAACTTGAATTCATCCTTTTCCATTGTTCTTGGCTTCAGTTGAGTCACCAGCTACCCAGCTGCCAACCCAGAAGGGACCCAGGCCCCACCCTTGCTCTCCCCAGGGCCTATGACCAGTGTTGCAGATTCTAGGCCAGCTCAGGCTGCCTCTGGCCTTTCCCCTGCCCCTGGCACCACCCGCTGCCTGCCTCAGAGGTGAGTCACAGCACTCCCTAGAGTTCTCGGCCTTACTCGGGGACCTCTCCTGCTTCTTGGCCTACTCCCCCGATCTGGCCTCTTTCCAGCTCCTACCTCTCGGCCCTATGACCCCCAACCTAAGTCTCATCTCTGGACCTTTGGACTTAGGATTCGAACCCTGTTTTTCCTGCCAGGTGGGGACATAGCTTTCAGTACTCATTTTGCCTCCGAAAGGACCTTTATCTTGGTTCTGCTCTGAAGCTGACTCCCATTCTCAGCCACGTGGCCAGCCACAGGTGGCCTGGGTCATTCCCCATGAAGGGGGAATGCAGTGCGGCTCAGGCCCCCCACCTGGACCTTCGGAAATGTCTCCTTATTTGACTTCAGCTTCTAGTTCTGGCAACGGCCAAAGAGGTGCTTCCAAGTGCAAACAAACATCTCACTCCCCTGCAACTCCTTGGTGACTGCTCTTCCCTTTAGGCCCACTCCTTGTTCACCGCCTGTTCACAGCCCTGCAGGATCTGACCCAGTATGGGAGGCTGCAGTGTCTTTGATGTTGTGGAAGGAGCAAAGGCTTATAGAGCAGCTTCAAATCGCAGCTCTGCCATTTGTTGGCTGTGTGATCTTTGGCCAGTAACCCAACCTCTCTTGACCACACTTTTCTCATGCACTAATGAGAGCAATGCTGTGAGGACTGAGAATTTATAGGATTCTGTGAAGCATCTATCGTATGCCTGCCACACAGTGAGTGTCAAGAAAGGTTAGAGATATTATCTCCCATCCTTTCACTTTGGTGCTTTAGGCCCCAGGTGGCAAAACTGACTTACCTAGGGATCCTAAATTGCATGGTTTTCATCATCCATGCTGTGCACGTGCTTTCCTCTCCATTTGGAAAGTTAACTACTCACCATCCACTCTCCCCTCCTTAGAAAAAAATGGTAATAATTTAAAGCCAATATATGCCTTTGCCCTGCCCGATGTGGCTCAGGTGGGTGGGCTTCGTCCCCTGCACTGAAAGGTTGCGGTTTGATTCCTGGTCAGGACACATGCCCAGTTGTGACTGCATCCCTGGTAGGGGGCCTGCAGGAGACAGCCAACCCATGTTGTGCTTTCACATTAATATTTCTCTCTCCATCTCTCCATCTCCCTTTCTCTCTCTGTAAAAAACATCAATAAAAAACACACAGCCAATGTATATCTTTAAAAGAATTAGTTGAAATCTCAAATCTTCTAGGTAGAGTAAGGCCTCTTTTTTTCTAATGCTGTTTGTTTTGATTATCTATGCTGCTCAACAAGCCACCCTAGTATCTGGTATCTTAAAACAGAAGTATTGCCTGGCCAGAGTTGCTCAGTGGTTGAGTATCGATCTACGAACCAGGAGGTCATGGTTTGATTCCAGGTCAGGGCACATGATGGGTTGTAGGCTCCATCCCCAGGAGGGGGCATGCAGGAGGCAGCCGATCCATGATTCTCTCTCATCATTGATGTTTCTCTCTCTCCCTTCCTCTCTGAAATCACATAGAAGTGATTGTTCCTTACAATTTTGCAGGTGGACTGGCAGGTTTTTATTTACTGTTGGCTGGGGCTCTGTAGGGTTGGGTATTCCCAGATGGCCTCACCCACTTGACAAGCAGTTGATATTGGCTGCCAGCTGGAGCTAGGCACTGCTCTCGTCCATGGCTCAGTTCTGCTCAGTGTACGTCTCTCCCTGTGGCTGCCTCTCCCTGAGCTTTCTCACAGTATGGCTGGGGTTCAAAGAGGCATGTTCCAAGTGGTAAAAGTGGAAGCTGCAGATCTCATACCACCTGACCTCAGCAGTTACACAATCACGCATGCCGAGTTCTGTTCAAAACAGGTCAGGGCCAGCCAGAACAGGGGAGGAGCGGCAGTGTGCATCTTGGTCACACTGAGACCGAGGACTAGCTGTCATCTTCAATCCACCACACTCCCCTGCTGTTACTCGCTGTGATATAGCTCTCTTGATGTCCCTTATCAAGATCTGCTCTTGCATCTCTCTCTGGGCCAGCCTCCATCTTAGGGCTTGAAGGCTGGCACCCACTCAAGTATTTTATTTGGTTCACAATGTGCTTTTATTATTCTTTTTAATAAATTGCAACACTTAAAAATGGAGAGATTTTACAGAAAATTGGGATTTATAGTTTTTGTCCCGATCAGGAGCTGCCCTCCAGGTGGGGTGCATGCCCTGACTGTCTCCGCCTTCTGTGAAACCCTTGATGCAGGTCTTTTGAGACACTGGGCCCTCGTGTTGCCAAAGGAGGGTCCTGGGAGAGCTTACAAGTTGAGGTGGGAAAGAATGTACACGCACCTGGAAGGGATACTTGTGACCATAACAAGAGCACTGTCACCCTCAACGGCAGTGGTCCCCCAGGGGTGCTGCTCCATGCAGGCGCTGATTTAGCTCTCCCAGCGGATGCTGTGAGGGGAAGCACTTATCCTTGGGTGGGGATACATTTTCCGTTGATTTTTTTAGAGAGCATAGGGAGGGAGGAGGCAGGAGAGAGAGAAATTTCAATGTGAGAGAGACACATCGATTGGTTTGTCCCTGACCAGGGTTGGGGACTGGGCTGTGCCCTTGACCAGGAATTGAATCTGCGACCTTTTGGTCCCAGGTGCCGGTGCTCTAACCACTTGGATACCTGGCCAGGGCCAGGGATGTTTAATATATGCCCTTTACAGAGTAGAAAAGTGAGGCGAATAGGTACTCCCAGGAGAGGGAGTTTCACAGAGAGGACACAGTAGGTAGGGACAACAGGGCTCTCCACCCAAGAAGCACCATCACGGCGCTCTCCTAAGGGATTCACAGGAACCTTCGATGAGCACTTCTGTGTTCACAGCTCTGGCTTGTTCATCACAGCAACCCAACTGAGCAAGGCCTAACTTTTGAGTCACCTCCTTTGCTTTGTATCTTTTTCTTTAAAAACAAAACAAAGCACTGAATAGTGGTGAAAACCCGCCCATCCCTCCTCCCTGGTGGCAACTATCACTGAAATGCGGGGGATCATCCTCAAGCATATTTTGTGCTTTTAACAAATGTCCATTTGGCTAAACATGTATCATTGTTTTGTGTATTTTGAAACATGAATGGTGCCTGGCCAGGTTCAGGCTCAAACCCCAGTGTGGGTGTGCAGGAGGCAGCCCATCAATGATTCTCTCTCATCATTGATGTTTCAGTGAGTAGAGCATTGGCCCATTCACCAAAGGGTTGTGGGTTCAATTCCTGGTCAGGACACAAACCTTGGTTGCGGTTTGGTTCAGGAGGGAACCAATGGATGTTTCTCTCTCCCCTGACCCTCTCTTCCCTTCCTCCCTCCACTCTCTATAAAACCAATGGAAAAAATATCCTTGGGTGAGGATTAACCGCCCCCCCCCAAAATACCTTACATAAATGATATCATGCAACATCCATTTTTGCAAACTTTTACTCATTGTATTGAAAAATACGGCTATAATCCATTTACTTTAACTGCCGTGCCGCATTTATCGTAAGAAGACACCACACTTTACCCACTCCTTTATCTAAAGGCAGATGAACTTGTTTCCATTCTTCCTTGCCAGTCACTGGTGCTGCAGGCCGTTCTTCCCCTTGCCTCATGCGCCTGTGGAAATGCCCTCCTGAGGAACACCTGTAGACACAGGGCTCTGGGTGTTAGGGTATGCGAACCTTCATCATCGGGCCTTGCTGAACGACTCTAATTTGTTAGAGCTGTCCATATCGCCACATAACATTGTAAGTTCCTGTTGGTGTCATCAGAGTGATTTTTATGTTGCTGATTCAATTTGTGTAAAGCAGTATCTCATAGTTTTGATATGCATTTCTGCATATGTTGAGAATCTTTTCAATGTTTATTGGCCATTTGGTGACTAGACATAGTAAAAACTTGTATCCTTATATTGACATCAGAAGCTATTTGCTATTCCTAGCCCTCTCTTTGGTGTCTTGCCTGGCATACCTTTTGCTAATTTTCTCCTGCCTTTTCTTTTCTTTCTTTACTTATTTATTTATTCATTTAATTTTTAAAAATTGATTTCAGAAAGGAAGGGAGAGGGAGAGAGACAGAAACATCAGTGATGAGAATCATTGATCAGCTGCCTCCTGCACACCCCCACTGGGGATCGAGCCTGAACCTGGGCATGTGCTCTGACCAGGAATCCAACCGTGACCTCCTGGTTCATAGGTCTACATTCAACCACTGAACCATAAACAGCGGGGTTAATCAATGAATTTTTAAAGTGGCCCATCCTTGCATTTCTGGAATAAACCCTTCTTTGTCACACATATACATGTACATACATACATATATAGACACAGTTGCATAAACACTGGACTCGGTTTGCTAATATTTTATTTAGAATTATTAGTCTTATATGATTGGCCCTCTTTTTCCAGTGTCTGGGATAGGTTATATAAATAAACAGTTTCTTTAAGAGTTGGCAGAACACATCCATAAAACTATCTAGGTGCTGTGTGTGTGCACTTTTTGGTTTCTAGTTCAATTTATTAGAATTCACAGATTTGCTTAGGTTTTCTATTTTTTCTTGCGTCACCTTAGACTACCTTTCATCTGATTTCCCCAGCTCATCTCCTGCCCCCAGGTGGCTAAAACTCAGCCCCCATTCCCGCCCCTCTCCCTGTCAGAGAATCAGTCCCCTTCAAGTCCCTTCCAGTAACCAGAGCCCCAGTCAGCTCGTCCTCTGGCCTTCAATTACCTTTATTCCTCGTGCCTGTGACTTTACTGTCCCTTTGATGACTCAGCCACATGTTTAATTGTCCTTGTAGTTTACCCATATTTCTAAACGTTGGTGCTTTTTCTAATTCTTCTATCTGGCTGGATTCTGAAGGTGTTCCCATTTTATAGATAAGAAAGGGAGGGTTTGGAGTGGTTTTACAGCCTGCTGGAGACCACACCATGAGTACTTTTAACCTTATTGATCCCAGCTATCCCAGTCCTCAATCCTGTGCCCTTGCCACATTATTCCATGCTGCCTTCAAAGGCCTGAAAAAGCTAGCGACCTCCCCCAGTTCCTGGTGCGCATGCGTCCATTCAACCAATATTCCACTCACTGTTTATGGTGTGTTCAGTTCTAGGCCCAGGGAATGCAAGAGTGAGCACGTGTGGCCATGACCATGCCTCGAGCAGCTGACCTGTGTTCATCAGAAAATGTACGCTCACAGTTGTGCCATATGCGCAATAGGTGTGCACTGAGCTGACTGGGGCTGCAGCTGCTGGGAAAGGTACACTTTGGTGTGGGAGCTCAGAAAGGGGGAATGTGACCCTGAAAGGAAGGTTAGGGTACCTCCTGGGAGAGCAAGATAAGGAGCTGAGACTGAAGAATGAAGAGGCGCTAACAGAGAGAAGTGGGAGAGTCTTTTTCCGTGAGGTCCAGCTGTCACAAAGCCTCTGCCAGGGAGCAGTGTGGACAGGAACTGAAGTGGGCCCTTGGGGGTGAGGAGTCTGGAGAAGCTGGCAGATCACCCCTCGGAGGGCCTGAGAGGCTGGGCAGGAGGGACTTGAGGCGTCTTTAACCCTGGAATACCCTTCAATAGGCGCCTACAACAATCAGATTTGCATTGCAAAAGGTCTCTCCTACTCTACAGTGCAGCCATTCCCAGTCTCTCCCGCTATCGCAAGGGTTCAGAGAGCCGACGGCCCAGGGGGAGGAGTGGACAGAGAGAGAGGTAACAGGAGTTACAACTGATGGAATCTGGACACAGTATTGGGTGCTCATTGTGAACACCTCTGGATCGAGCCCTTAGAAGGGAGGGGCCACATTATATGTCTGTGTGATATCAGGTCCCAGAGCAGCCTGCGGCATGCGGGGCTCAACCGCGTTTTCTGAAAGGGCGAAACTGACCATCGGTACGGGTGCTGCTTCTACGTCTGAGGCTCTTTCATTCCCTCGGGCCCAGGCTGCCGGGCTGGAGCACCGGCGCTTTCTCCACCGCGCTCCTTTGCATTATGTCTCCTACATGTATCCAGTTCCTCCTCGAAACCCTCAAGTTCTCCTTTGTATACTTTGTATCTCCCTTTGCCTACCCAGCACCAGCAGGCTTAGCCAGAGGCTGAAGGACTTGGGGGGCTCGCCCAGGGAAGCCCAGAGTGGAAGGGATGTGTGCGGCCCTCCTCCACCCTTCCTCGGCCAGCACCGGGGCCGAGCGCCTGGCCGTGCTCCTGTTTTCCTGGTGGGCGGGTAAAGCAGACTCACCCAGGGCAGCCTGAAGGTGTGCCTCCCCGGTGTCACCTAAAAATAGGCTTGTCTTCCAAGTGCGCTGCTCTGGGCACAGGAGGGGAGAGCATGCGGGTGGCCGAGAGGGGCTGGAGGAGGAACGGAGGGTTGAGAGGAGAGGGGGTGGGGCAAAGGCATCCCCTGGGGACTAGGGAGGGAGGGAGAGGTTTCGAGAGGCAAAGACGGGGCCTCGGCCGCAGGCTGTGTCGGAGGGAAGCGAGCGGACGGGGAGGGAGACGGAGCCCATATTCTTGGGCTTCCTCTCCGGACCCCTCGGCGCGTTTCTCTCTGAAATTCCAGGAGCAACGCCTACCTTCCTGCCTGCCGCCCCAGCATTCCGGGAGGGCCACACTCCCTGGAAACCTGGGTGGGGGCGGGGGTCGGGTCTGGTTCCAGGGAGGGGGTGCTCACAGCGGCTCCTGAGGGTGGGGCGCATGCTGTCCATTTCTGCAGGGCAGGAGGTCGCAGAGGCTGAAGGATTTCCCACGTTCCCGGCACTGAGGGGACTAGCAATGAGGGAACCAAACTGGGAATCCCGAGGGTGCGCTGGGTGCCCTGGACCGGCACCCCCAGGCTGGCTCCTCCGCCGGCGGGGCAGAGAGCCCAGCACGCAGCGGGAATTTGGGACGGATGGGGGCGGGGGGCGCGAAGGAAGCAGGAAGTGAGGGGCAGAAACGGTGAAGCCTAGGGAGGGCTGTCAGCCCCAGCGATTCCTGCTCCCACCTACCCACCCGCAGGACGGACCGCGCACAGCCCGCGCCCTCCTCGGCCCGCCCACGGGAGCCTGGCTGCGAGGAGCAAGGCCTCACTTGCACGCCCCGCCCCCTCAGCCGCTGCCCGCAGGCTCCGAAGGGTCTCTGGGGCGGCCCTCCCTCCACGCGGCTGGAAGCTGGGGAGGCGCCGGTGTCCGGAAGAGCAGATGGGTTCTCGAAACCCTCCCGCCTCTCCCTCCTTACTTCCCAGCTATAGAACCAGCTTCAGTTTCCCCTCGCAACCCTCAGGGCCCTGTCCCTCTACAAACGAGCCTTACTTGAGCCACTTTCCTGCCTTCTTTGTGGAATTGGAACTCTGAATTTAGCCTGGGCGACTCAGGATTTAGGGGGCAAATTTAGGACCTGACTTCACACAGCCCTGCGCTCTTCATCCTGTCTCCACCAGCTTCACTGGTCGTCCCTCCCCACTTTTGTGCTTATTTGCTATTTGGAGGTTCAAAATAAGGGAAGGACACGCCTTTAACAACCTTTGACGTTTTCCTATCGCCAAGGCTGATTCTACATGATGCCTCGGCTTCCCTTCTCAATCTTCCCCGCCCCACTTTTAGTGCACCCCTGATAGACACACAGGACTGCAGGTTTCAAAGAGGAAAAAAGCACATTTGTTGTTGCTGGTAGGAGGGCATGAAGGAGGGTTCTTCACCTTCCCCAACACCTCGTGTAGATGGGAAGTCTGGGGCAATAGAAAAGGCAGTAGATGTGGGTGCATCTGTACAATATAGAAGAATCTGATATACTTTGTATAAAAGCCACATGTCCTCATTTGTGTCCTCTTGCTGGCTGGCTGGGCTGGGGGGCACTGGGGGACAAAAGCTGGGGTGGTGGGCCAGGACACAGGGATGCCTTGTGGTCCCCATCCGCTGGCTGTCCCCTTGTGGGGTCACTTTGGATCCTTAGTGGGGGCATAGCAGAGCTCCAGTGGTCGGGACACTTTCCAGAATTTCTCATTCACCAGCTCCAGGGTCAGAGAGCCATTTAGTGTCTGCAGAGGGGGTGGGAGGAAGAGGCGGGGGGAGAAAATGAAGTTGGAGAAGACAGTAAAGGAAATGAATGAGGTGACCACAGGAGGAGGCAAAGGAAGGAGTAATAAAGAGATGGGGCAAAGCAGGGGCACATGGGGTGATGGAGGAAAAGGACAGAGAGAGGGAGAGGTGGTCTGTCAGAAATCAGGATGACGGTTGTGGGGCTCTAGGCCAGGCTCCCTGCTTCCCCCACACCATAGCCCTCAAAGGCTCTCACCGTGAAGGCTCCACCCCCGGGGGCGATGTAGATGGTGTACTGCTTTTCGCTGACACCCTCCAGGCTGGGCAAGGCAGGCTCTTCAGTGCTGTCACCTCCACCAGCGCCCCCACCCTCCCCACCACCCCCATCAGGTCCCCCAGCATCAGAGGCACCCCCTGCAGGTCCTCCTGGCTCCCCCGCCTCTTGCTGCTGCCTCCGCTCCAGGGCTATGCGCAGGGCTAAGTACTTGGAGAGATGGTCCACGGTGGCGTTCCCAGTTGTCTTCACATACCTGGGGTGGGAAAGATGCACATTCAGGGCACAAGAAGCCACAGATGCAGAAGGGAAGCAGGGGCTTTCCAAAAGGCCTCTGGGTTAGGGGTACTTTCTGATTGGGCAATGCCCACTACTGAGAGAAGGCTATAAGCTCTTTGGTTTCTCAGTGGTCTGGGGGAAAGACAGGGCTCTCACCTAGTCTGGCAGTATTCTCCCTTCTCCACGAGCAGTGGGTGGGGCCGGAACACGAGCTCAATTTCTCCACCTGGCTCAGGAGGACTAGGGGCCCCAGGAGGGCTTGGGGGGCCCAGGGTTCCCCCTCCCAGAGTCCCTCCCCGGTCACCAGAGTCTTCAGAACCAGCACCCCCACCCACCCCACCAGTGCCTCCTACCCCTGTCCCTATACTGCTCCCCCCTGCTCCCCCTCCACGAGGTCGCTTGGGGGCAGGGCCTGGGGCAGAGTCAGGAGCAGAGTCTGAGCTCACATCCTCCCCATCGCCCTCTCCCTCCCCGGGTTCTCCTTCCCCTCCACTCATCGTAGTGGTCTGATCTGACCCAGGCATCGGCCGCCTCACACGCTGAGCCCTGTAGAAGCAAGCGGTTGAGGTTAGAAAGCATCAAGGATAAGAAGATTTAGACTTTAAACTTCAGAGGTTGAAAAGATCAGGAAAGTCTTAAAGGTGTCACCTAATATTTATTAAATACTAACTACCTGCCAAGCACACTGCTAAGTATTTTACATTGACCGTCTTCCATAATACAAGTCTTATGAGGCAGGTAATTACATTATCTCTATTTTACGGCTGAGCAAACTGAGGCTTAGAGAGGTTAAATAACTTGTTTGAAATCATATAGTCCCTTGCATTTCAAAGTGTGCTCCAAGAATCTATAGCACAGGTTTGTAGAAATGCAGAATTTCAGGCCAACTCCAGACCCACTGAATAACATTTTGCATTTCTAATGAGACTCTTAGGTAACCTGGATACACATTAAAGACCAAACAGTGCTGGCCTAGGGGGTATTTTAATTCCCAGTGAGTCTAAAACTTACACTTTAGATCACTCTACTATTCTGCCTTATAGAAAATAGAAAGTGAGCTATTTTCCTTTTTAAAAATAGTATCGCCTCTTGCTAAGAAGCTGCAATTTATATCCATGACTTCCAGGCCTGGCAATCAGGCCACAGTTAGCTCTTAGGGTGCTAGGTTTAGAAGATGGCAGGCAGCTAGTCAGCACCCGGAGTCTGGCCCGTGGATCTGTCCCACCAGCCCTGCCACGGCTTCTCTCCTGGCCCCCGAACCTGTGCATGGCCTGCATGCGCAGCCCCTCCTCGATGCTGGAGCTCAGCGCCTGCTGGTTGTGCAGGCGGCTGAGACGGATGAGCACCCGGTCTTGGTGGGCCTCATATTCCTCCCGGCTGGGATAGATCTTCGAGATCAGGGCATCAAAATTGGGGTCTGGCCGCAAAGACCGCTTGGATACCAGCTTCTTGCGGCAGGTAGGGCACTCCTTGTTCCTGGCGTGGGAGAGAGGAGGCCCTGAGCAGTCAGTTGCCTGGGCATTGAGGCCTCAATTCTGCACCTTTAACCTCATCTCCAATGTGTCCCTCCCATTACCCGCTCCGTAGGGCCGTGACAATGCAGTCGGAGCAGAACCGGTGGAGGCACTCCTTGGTGGTCATTGTATTCTTCAGCATGTCCAGGCAGATGGGGCACATGAGCTCTGAATGCAGCGACCGAGGGGAAACTGCAATCTCTGTACCATCCATGATGGCTTCCTGGAGGCATCAGTGAGTGGGAAGGTGGTGGTGGGTTGTGGGTAAAGAGTTCTAGAAATAATTGGTCTGCCCTGGCCAGGTAGTTCAGTTGGTTAGAGCACTGTCCTGATAGGTCAAGGTTGCAGGTTCAATCCCAGTCAGGGTGCAGACAAGAATTAACCAATGGATGTATAAATAGCTGGGACAAATTGATATTTCCCTCTCTCCTTTCCTCTCTCTCTAAAACAAACAAACAAACAAATAAATAGACTGACAGACAAGTGGTCCATGAAATGGGAGTTTTGAGAAATATACTGAGATGGCGGAATCTGGATACCCCATGTTAGCCATTTGAGAAAGATGGGAATTCACTTGGAGGGAATGGAGATGAGAATTAATGTCCCTTAATCAAGAGTAGGAGCTTTAAGGATGATCTAAGGTTGGAGAGACACCTGAGGGTGGCACAGATCTGTGGTTTGGGGAAGACTTATTCAACACAATTTCTTAAAGTGTGGTCATGGTGCTACCTATATCAGGGTCTGGGGCTCCATCCCATTGCTGTATCAGAAGCTCCATTTTCAATAAACTCCCCAGGAGAGGCTCACGTACCGCTCTATCACACTGAACTGTTCACATCTTTCAAAAGAAGGCAATAATATATGCTCTACCTCTCTGGCTGTTTTTTGAGAATTAAAAGAAAATAAATATGAGTGGTTTGAAAAGGTTAAGGTGAATCAAAGATAGGTCCAAGGATCAGTAGAAGGGGGCGAAACATGGAGAAGAGGCTGTGCGAGACAGTCCGTGGATTGAGGGGCTTGGGGACCGGGAGTAGCTGTGAGGGACCCTGTCACCTGCGGGGTCCGGTGGAGCTCATACAGACTCAGTTCCCACGTTTTGCTGGCATTCTGGGCATTCGCGGGCGTCGTCATGGTGACCGAGCGCAGACACCCGCCGCGAAGGAAGAGGAGAGGTGGGCTGGGAGAGGGGGAGGGGACGGGAAGGGACAGGGTTAGGGGGCCCCTCGCGCAGGCCCCGCCCCTCGGGAGCCTCGCCTCTCCGTCCCCCGCCGGCCAGCCCCTCACCCGGCACCGCCGTCCGCGCAGCCGCCGCATACGCCGCAACGCCGCGCCCGGGTCCGGACTCCCGGCCGAGTTTGCTCGGTCCTCAGCCGCTGCTCCGACAGCAGCTCCCGCCGCCGCCGCCGCCGCCGCCGCCGCCGCCGCCAAGGCCCGGGCACTAGGGCCCGACGTCACTTCCGCCGGCCCCTCCGCTCCACTCCCCCCGCCGGCGGAGACGTCACCCGCCTCGCGCGGCACGGGGGGGACGCGACGTGGACGCCCGGGTCCCCCGCCCTCGGGATGCGCCCGTGCCCCGCCGGGAGCCGGCGTCCCCGGAGTCTCACATCACGTGGGGCCGCGGCCGGCCTCAGCCACCCGCCCTGCCCGCGCCCCCACCCGGGCCTCCCGCCCGAGGGCGGGGCCTGGACTCGCCTAGACCCCGGGAGGGCAGGGGAGGGGGGTTGCGAAAGGGCCACCTCCCCCACCCGGCGTCCCCCAGCGGCTCTGGGGGAACGGCTCCCCAAACCACACACAACTTCGTCGCCCCGGCCCGGGATTCCGGGGAACAAAGCTGCGAGGACCCCCTCTGCTCCGTCCTCCAGTCCCGAGAATGCAACCTGGTCCCGCAGTGCCCGGGACCCCCTCACCCCGGAGGCCTCGTTCCGCTCTCCGCTGGGGCTCTCCCTAGACCCTCCGACCTGCTCTCCCCTCGAGGTTTGGGGGCGGCGGCTCGGGACGTCCAGACTCAACTCTCGGCCGAGCCAGAGACTCGAGAATTGCGTTTGGACAATCAAGAGCCGCGGCCCGTGCGGGGGAGGAGGCACCACGCGGAAGCAGGACACACACAAGATGGGGCCCCTGTCGGGGAGGGGGGTGTGCGCGTGTGCGGGGGGCCCAAAGGGCTGAATGTCTGGAGTGGGGAGCGGGCAGAGGCCTCCGCCAGGACTTGGCAGTAAAAGAAGGGGACCGGGAGGAAAGAGAAGAGGAAGGGGCAGAGCGATCCCCATCGAAGGCAGGAGGTGAGCGGGACACAGGAGAAAAGAGACCGTGATGGGTGTCCCCCTCTCCTCCAGCCTGAGCCCCCGGACTTGGGCTACAGCTGCCAGTGGGTGACCTGTTTCTGGGACAAGGCAGCAATGGATCCCCTCACCCCTTCCCCCAGTTACCCCCTACTTCCCTGTCCTCTCTCCTTCAGTCCGTGGCCAGTCCTTATGTGGGCTCCAGAGTCGATTAGCACAGACCCCCTCCCTTTCCTCCTTCTCCTCCCAGCCCCCTCCCTTCTACTCTCCTCCAGCTCCTTTCATCGCTGGTCCATTCCCCTAATCCTGGCCCCCTCCTGTAATCCCCCCCATCCGACCTCAGGCCGGCTGCAGCTATTGTAAGGTGGAGAGAAAGGAGAGGGGGGACTCAGAGAAAGGAGAGGGGTGGGGGAGGACCACCTGTTCCAAGACCCCCTCCTAAGGCCAGACTGGACACTGGGATGGGGCCATGAACAAATCACCGTTGGGGACCACAACGACCAGGATATAGGGGTGTGGGGGAGGAAACTGGGGCTGCTGGACTAGTGGTAGGGGGTGGGGCAAAGACCCCCTCCCTCCAAAAAAAAAAACACCCAGATTGTCACGAATACGCACTGACACACACTCTCCTCACACCCGGCGGCAGGGGTTGCCCTGGGAGACCAGGCAGTGAAAGGGAACAATCCTTTGGGGAAAGGGGGAGGTAGGGAAGGGTCTGAGGGCTTGGACATAAGAACTGGAGGTGGCAGGGAAGAGGATTTGGAATTTATTAAGGTCACAAGCACCCCTGCCTCCCATATTCAGCATTCCTGAGCCATACACTGCCACCTCTTTTGTAGCCTGGGAACTCAAGAGTCCTCATCAGCAGGAGGCCGCAGAGTGGTGGGGGGCAGGCAGAGTCCAGGGTTCTTGAGGCAGTTACATGGAAAGTCCTCCTGGGAGGGGCAGAAACATTTGGACAGATGCACAGGTGGAGACAAATGGATTGGGGGTGCCCATCCTCCTCTGTCTCTGGCTCTTGGGAACTTCTGCCCTTCCTTCAGTGGCTCCAGACTCCCCTCACTTGCTCTCACAGATGAGCTGGGTTCCACTTCTCAGCCCCCTCCCTCCTCAGGACGGCCTCATACCAGTGACTTCCACTGAGGCCCCAGTGATGTATCCACTGTCATCCGATGCCAAGAATGCGACCACATCTGCCACATCTATGGGAATAGTGGGGAGAGGGCAGGCTCCTACTTACTCCCATAGACCCAAAAGAGCCATCATCTCTCACCAGAAACTCTTCCCCCCAAAACACAGCACCAGTTATTAACCCTGTGAGACCCTCTCAGACACCACAGCTTTGGGACCTGTTCATTCAGGGCCCTCCCCACAGCCTCCCCTTCACTCAGCGCTCACCCTCAGGGTTCCCCAAATGTCCCATCGGGATCATTCCAGTCACCTGTAAGGAAACACTCATGTGTGGCTGAAAGTTTCTTTTATGGATTTTTTTTTTTTGGTAGATTGAGTTTGCCATCTTTTTTTCTTCCATCTTCATTCCTGTGCACTTACTGATTACCTGCTTCTAGCCAGGCACTGTGTCTGACATTCTCTTGCTCTCTCAAACCCGGAGAGGCTGGGTCTCTGCACGGTTCTGTTCTCTGCCCTCCACCATGGCCTACCTTGTCCAACACTTTCTGTGGCACTTTCTGTGTCATGGGTGTTGTAATGAACCCTGGAAGGACAGAGTTACAGCGGATCCCATGTCTGTGGAAGGGAGAGCAGCTGCTGACTGTGGAGAAGACTGAACAATGACCCTTCCCTCGGAACTCCCACATGCCTCAGAGAAGTCCTCTGTCCCCCAGGTGTCTGACCAACCTTCCCAGTTCCCGGGCTACAGTTTGGGTCAGCCCAATCACTCCAGCCTTGGATGCTGAGTAGTTTGTCTGTCCCACATTCCCCACCTGTAGGTGAGTCAGAGATTTGGGATGAATCAGGAGTCCCAAGGAGAGCTCTCCTCTCCAGGCCCTGACCTCATCCCAATGCAACCTGACCTTCCCTACGATGCTACTGATGTTGATGATGGAGCCATGACAACCACTGGACACCAGGGCTTGGGCTGCAGCCTGAGTGACGAGAAAGATACCCTAGTTGGGTAGAGAGGGGGAGAGTAACAAGGTAGAAGGATCAGCTGGAGCGAGAGTCATCCTCCAACTCTCTTCTCAAGATAAAGGAGCCAGAAATTACAGATTCAGAGGGGCCACCTTAAGGTTGACAGCTATGACTTTGTCCCAGTCATCCTCAGACATGTGGAGTAGAAACTCATCCCTAGTAATGCCCGCACAGGACACAACGACTGATGGCGGGCGAGAAAAGCAGGCCTATGGAAGAGGTAGGTTATACACCAAAAAACCATTAAGAGCCAGGGCAGTGGAGGCAGCGAGCGCTTTGAGGGGCGAGGTCGCTCGCGTTCACCTGCACTTGCTCCAACAGGCGCCTGGCAGCCCCAGCCTCAGACACGTCAGTCTGGAAGGCAGCGTGGGCCCCACGGGACGCCCCCTTCTCGCTCCCCAGCCCGCCCAGCAGCCGCACAGTCTCCTGTGCCGCTGCCCCGTCCAGGTCGCAAGCGGCCACGGCGGCCCCCTCTCGGGCCAGGCGCACACTGACGGCTCGGCCAATGCCGCTTCCGGCACCTGCGGGGTGAGAGAACACGCGGGAGTGGGTGCGGGGGAAATGGGCAGGGGTCAGAGGTGAACAGGGCGGTTAGTAAAATTCGGGCAGCGGCCGCAGAGGCCAAGGGCACACCCCATCATCCTGGCACCCCTAAACCCGCCCTGAAAGAGGACCCCCTCAACCTGTGACCAGGGCCAACGCAGAACCGAGCCGGAGCTGAGTCGCCATGGCTGGCCGTGGGCGGGGACCAGCCCGGAGCCAATCCGGGCGCAGAGGGGGCGTAGCGAGAGTAAAGTCTGGCCAATTGTAGCCATGGCAGCTTTAGGCCGCCGGCGGCCTCCCACCACGGGGGCGTGGCCAGGCACTGCTACTTGGGCCAGGAGTAAGATGAGGGGCCCTCATTTCCCCCCAAAAGACAAAGAATGCATTTGGGGCAGAAGATCCGAGGACTTTATTTCCGGTCAGCACCCCACCCCCTCGATCCAAACAGCGATATAAAAAATATTAGAAACAAAAAAATCAGGCAATGAGATTAGCAACCAAAGCCCCTCCCCTCCAAATCAAGACACACGATTGAAGTTTAGATATTTATCGGACTCCTGCTGCCCGGACTCCCAGGGCTCTTGCTCTCCCTGCAGCCTACACCAACAGGTGGGAGGGAGGGAGGGAGGACTCTGGAGAAACCTGTGTGGGGCAGCTTGGTTTTCTGAGAACAGGTGGGGTAGGAGACTCACAGTAGGCCTCCATCACGGATCTCTTCCAGCCTTCTACATGGCCCCATTTAGTGCTCCACACCCAGCAACATGGTCAGCACATGCCCAACACTATGGTCCCTCTGGCCTCTCATGCTCTCCTTACAGCTCCTATAAGACTGTCAAATCTTGCTGCTTTCATGCCAAAATGACTACTTCCCTAAGGAAACAATTCCTTCCTTTGGCAGATGAGTCTGGCCAGGGCCCCCAACCTCCACAGACTCCATCCAGACCCAGAGGACTTAAGAGGCTAAAGATCTGGGGCTGGGGTGGGGGCAGTTTACCCAACCTCTCACTCGAGGTGGGCAATCAGCACCATCATGACAACTCCCCCTAGCAGCCCCAGCACCTCCAGAAGTGACTGCAATGGTGAAGCCTCCCTCAACAGCTCAGGCAACACAGACACCGTTGCTACGTAGATAAAGCCACCTGCAGTGAATGGCAGAATCCAGCCAGGACCTGTACCACCTGCAACTTCACTGCCCACTGACCCTCCTTCAGTTAGGAGGGCACAGGCTGTGCCTGCCAGTGCCCCTATTGCCGTCAGTAGCTGCAGACACATTGCCTGGTGGGCAGAAAAGAGAGAGAGGCACTCAGCATCATCTAAAGGTTATCGGTAGTTTAGACTTGGCTGCTAGGAGATAGGTATATATAGATAGGGTGTATGTCTTTGGAAACAAAAGAATACAATAAAACTCAGTAGTATAGTGTTGGCCTGCAGAATGAAGAATCCTGGGTTCAATTCCGGTCAAGGGCACGTACCCAGTAGGAGTGCCTCTCTCTCTCCGTTCCACTGAAATAAAAATTTAAAAAAAAGAAGAAAAAAGAGTAAGATAAAAAGAGGGGGTCTAAACATTTTCTGAAAAATCTTACATATCAAAAAGGTCCTTTTCACAGACCTTTTGATTCAGTAATCCAGGGTGAGGAGTGTGGTCTGAAAGACCCCAATAAACCATTCAGATGGTTATGAACCACAGTTCAAGAAATACTAAGCACCCTGGGCTTATGTGGCTCAGTTGGTTGTGCTGTACTGTGCACAGAAAGATTCTGGGTTCTAGTCCTGGTCAGGACACATAAGTTGCAGGTTTGGTACTGGTTGGGACACGTGCAAGAGGCAACCAATCAATGTTTCTCTTTCTTTCCATTTCTCTCGCTCAAAATAAAGATCATGTGCTCAGGTAAGGATTAAAAAAAAGAAGAAAAGAAATACTAAGCTATAGAAAATGAAACCAAACTTACCCTCATTTCTAGACTTATTGTCAATAACATATGACTTGTTTGAAACTAAGGAGAGGCAGACTTGGGTTTGGGGTGGGTGAACAGGGAGTAGAGGGTAGGAGGCACATCATCACCCACCTGCTTTTTGCTGCAGCCAGACTGGACCAAGATGGCAAAGTCCCCAACTTCGTGGGGTACTTCATGTAGCAGGACAGTCATTGTGGTCAGGATCCCCAATCCCAAACCCCCTCGAAATGAAGCACCAATGGCTAGACCATCTGTGAAGTTGTGTGCCAGGTCAGCAGCCAGATTGAGGTACCCTGATACTCGGAGATCTTATACAGGAAGAAAGGAAGACCAAACAGTTAAATGCTCCCATCACCCCATCCCAGCCCTGGTCAGTCCTTATCACATCTTCCCCCAGAGACCACTTCATAACCAGCCCTTCAGTGTCTTCCAGACATCTCCCATTACCCACTGCACATATTTCACGTGATTCACGATGATGCCCCGTGCCCAGGCTTATTACCAACTCTGGACCTCACCTGAACCTGTTTTTTCCTCTTCAGAATTCTGAGGTTTCACTGGCCCATCTTTGGGCCCTGTGCCCCCTCCTCTCCGCTTCCTCAACCCTTCTGCTTCCTTTTCTTCTTCCTCTGAGTTCTGTTTCTCCTTTGCAGAATGCTCTGAGAGAAGGAAGGAGTTAAGAGTGGGAACTCCCCTTGCACTTAAGGGGCAATAAGATGAAGAGATTCTGAGGCAACCGAGGTGGCTTTCAGTGAGATTGTTCCTGGACTTACCCTGTGTTCCATGTCCATGACTTCTGTGTGTGTGATCATGTCCATGACTGTGTCTGTGTCCTCCTTTCACATGTCTCACAAATTTCTCCACCACAAGAAAGGCGACAATTCCACTGAGGACCCACAGTCCCACAGACAAAATAGGGCCCTGACCTGGGAATGGATGCATTGAGACATTAAGGGAGATGTGGGTTCCAGACTCTCCTCCTCAAGTATAGAAAATTGGGAGGGATAGACCTTCCCCAGCTCCCCAATCCCTGTCTCCATTTTCCCCTTCCTCACCACTGTGGGAGTGTCCATGTCCTGGCTGTTCCTGAAAGTGGTGAGAATGAGGTTCTGAAAGGGGGAGAAAAGGGCAGATGAGAAAATACCTGCCCCAAGGGGGATATATTTGCAGAAATATTGGAAGGTCAGCGATCACAAAGGGGGAAGAACCCTTTGCCCAAAGAACAAAATATATTAAGACTAGAGGCGCCGGGGGAGGTGGGGCGGGGAAGGTCCCTCAACCCAGCTTGCACTCTCACTGTCCGAGAGCCCTTGGGAATGTCCAACTGATGGCTTAGGCTGTGTGCAGGGGGCCTAAACCATCACTTGGACACTCTCAGCACTACCGTGGAGGTGGGAGAGGCTCCCACCTTCGCTGCTGGCCCACTAGCCATGAGCCTGGCTTCTGATTGAACTGCGTGGGAGCGCACTGACCACTAGGGGGCAGCTCCTGTGTTGAGTGTCTGCCCTTGGTGGTCAATGCATGTTATAGCGACGGGTCCTTCTGGTGTTTGGTTGATTTGCACATTAGCCTTTACTTATATAGGATTTGAGATAGTGACTTGAGGTCACTTACCCAAGGCATGAGGAATGAGGTGCAGGAAGGCATCTCCCAGGAGCCCACCAGAAGCAAAACTGAGCAAGATCTGAAGCAGAGAGCGGTGCCGAGGGGAGTTTGACTCCACAGGGATAAGGAAGAGGACGAAAAATGGAGCTGCAGAGATCAGCACTGTGGCCCCCAGTGCCTGGTGAGGGAGAGTCAGGGGTCAAGTGTGCAGGATTTCCCAACAATCCAGAACCAGTCCCTCTCTCCCCCATCCCCTAGGGACTCACATAGGCCCAGAGTGTGACAGTATCCAGGTCCCGCTTGATGCCTGGAACCTCCCCATTGCCTCCATGGCTGTGCTCATGGTCATGTCCTCTGTGGTACAGGCTCTCATGGGAGTGGCCATTGCTATGGTCATGATGCAAATCCTCATGCAAATGTTCGTGGTTGTGACCATGGGTATGCCCATGCCAGATGCTCTCGTGAGTGTGGCCGTGGCCGTGGGCGTGGCTGTGTCCACGATGGAAATCCTCATGTGAGTGGCTGTGGCCATGTAAGTCTTCGTGCAGGTCCTCGTGCAGGTCGCCATGACCCTCGTGTCCGGCCACTAGCAGCCCCACGGCCGCCCAGGTCAGCAGCCCCACGGCCACCCGGTGGGGGGCCCCCAGGCTTCTGGCCATCACGCTGACCAGAGGGACAGAAACAGTGACTCCACTTGGTCAACTCTACACCTGTGCGGGGTCCGCTTACTCCGCTCGCGCCCTCCGTCCACGTCTACGAGCCGCTCCCCTATTCCGTGTTGCCTCCACCCGCGTGGTTCCCAACTCGTTCTTTTGATTCCGAACCTCCTCCCGATGTAGGGCCCGGGACAGCGCTCTAAGCTTTGATCCTCCGCCTTACAGACTCTCTGGGCCTCGTCTCTATGATGAGGTGGGGAAAAGCCTGGAAAGGACCTGGGGGAAGCGGGGAAAGCTCACCAGCTCCGGGATCCTCTCCGCGCCAAGGCTACTCGGACGTGGCAGTCCCGCCTCTAGCTCCCGCGGGAACTGGAAGTCTCGTCTCTCGGACCCAGTACTTTACCAATATGGCGGCGCCCGGGCGGCGGCGGGCTCGCCCCGGCGCGCATGCGCGGGTGAGGAGGTTAGTTGCGGGAGGGTGGGCGAGGTCAGCTCACAGGCCGGAGACCGCCCCCTCGGTTTTCAACTAGACGAGGGGGCGGAAACTAGCACGGCAACTTCCCTTCTGTACCAAGATGGCTGCCACATCGGCGCTGTCATTTTGGTGCAGAGCAGAGCACAGCGCTTAATTCGACCTGGTTCAGGCCAGAGGCTTTTTCTCTAGGGCTGCTTCGTGCTCAGCTGGCCCCTCAATCAACCCTTGGGGATCTCTGGTACCTCTTCGGTACCCCGACACTCAGCCTGGAATCATGTCTTGGGCTGCTCGCCCGCCCTTCCTCCCCCAGCGGCATGCCGCAGGGCAGTGTGGGCCGGTGGGGGTGCGAAAAGAAATGCATTGTGGGGTCGCGTCCCGGTGGCGGCGGCGACGGCCCTGGCTGGATCCTGCAGCGGCGGCGGCGGCGGCGGCAGCCGGAGAACAACAAACCCCGGAGCCGGAGCCGGGGGACACTGGACTGGGCGCGATGGGCGACAGCGGGCGGGGTGAGTGTGCAGCTAGCGGATATGCGAACCAGGGACCACGCTCTCTGCACCCCTCCCCCTCTCTGAGTGCTCTTCCCCCCTGCGCTCCCGCCCCCTTGTTTGTAAACACGCGTCCCCTCCCTCCCCAGGGCCGCAGCGCCCTCCCTCCGGGGCGGGGCGGGGAGAGGTAAGCTTCCGCCCTCAGGCCCCTGCGGTCCGAGGCCAGCACACCCCCTCCCCGGCAGGAGCCAGCAGCCCTCGAGTTTGAGGACTCCTGACTTTGGAAGGCAGGTCCTGCGCCCTGGGAGAGGTCTCTCCCGCCTGCCTTGTTTTCCTGCACGCTCTGGCCGCGAGCTGGGAGTGGAGGGCTTATCCCACGTGTTGCCCCACCCACAGGAGACTGGCTTGGGCGTCTGGCTTGGGGTGACCAAATACATTGCTTGGAGTTTTCCTCGTCTGAATTATCCTTCTCTCCTTTGTGAATCCCTCCTGTCGCCACAATTAGAAGTTGAACTGTTGTGTGATAACCGGGTGTCTCTGGGCTTGGGAACGGGGTAGGTGTGTGTGTGGTGGTGGTGGTGGTGGGGGGGGGGGGCAGGGAGCAGTGGAGGGTTTGGAAAAGTCTTCATTTGAATGATCGAAGACTCATTTTCTCTTTTTGTCTCTCCTGTCTGTGTGTCTTTGTGCCTCTGTGTCCCCTCCCCCAGACTCCCGAAGCCCAGACAGTTCCTCCCCAAATCCCCTTTCCCAGGGTGCTCCTCCCCATTCTCCTCCTGGGCCACCTCTACCCCCTTCAGCAGCCCCTTCCCTTGGAGGCTCTGGGGCCCCACCCCCACTCCCACCCCCGATGCCACCCCCTTCCCTGGGCTCCCCCTTCCCTGTCATCAGCTCTTCCATGGGCTCCCCTGGCCTGTCCCCTCCAGCTCCCCCAGGATTCTCCGGGCCTGTCAGCAGTCCCCAGGTGAGAGGTTGTGATCCACATTCTGCCTCTCCACTTTCATTTCCTTGTGACCCTAGATCCTTGTATGAACTTCCCCATGACCCACTGGCCTCCAGACCTCTAATTCTGGCAGGCCTGTTGTCCTTATGAGACCCCCTAAGGTGACTGATCTTGTAGTGCATGTGTCCAACCCAATCCCAAAAGGAACCCCAATATTCCTAATGTCCCTTTCATCTGTCAGTGATTTTCTGCCCTTTTGGTCCCATCTGCCCTTCTGAGATATGTGCCTTTCAGGGCCATTGTGTTGCACTATTTCAAGGGACACTGTGTGTCTAGTCTCTGGGTTGTGCTCCAGGGCTGGCCCTCTGTGCAGACTGCAGTGTAATTGTGCAATGCAGGGCCCTGCCTAGGTGTTAGGGCATGATTTCCATCTCCTTTGATTTCCCAGTGAGTCTCCCCATGACTTCCCTATTTCCCCTATCCCAGATTAACTCAACAGTGTCGCTCCCTGGGGGTGGGTCTGGCCCCCCTGAAGATGTGAAGCCACCAGTCTTAGGGGTCCGGGGCCTGCACTGTCCACCCCCTCCAGGTGGCCCTGGGGCTGGCAAACGGCTATGTGCAATCTGCGGGGACCGAAGCTCAGGTATGGGGCTCAGAAGACCAGCAGACAGGAAGAGAGAGAGATACTGTGTCTGCCATTTACCATCCCTCATGGGATTCCCAGGGCCTCATGGGGTTTCTTTGGAGCAAGTGAGCTGGGGGAGGCCCAGTGAGAGCTAAAGAACCTGAAGCTCAGATGGCATGGGGGTGGTTAGAGGGAAGAGGGGACTGGACCACCTCATGTCCTCGATTCCCAGCTCTGTGTGTGGCAAACACAGAGTAGACCTGGCAAGAGACTTAATGGTGAGTGATTTACAAGCAGCCTTGCTATTGCCATTCTCCTCCCCCTGCAGGCAAACACTATGGCGTTTACAGTTGTGAGGGCTGCAAAGGCTTCTTCAAGCGCACCATTCGTAAGGACCTGACCTATTCGTGCCGGGACAACAAGGACTGCACAGTGGACAAGCGCCAACGGAACCGCTGTCAGTACTGCCGCTATCAGAAGTGCTTGGCCACTGGCATGAAAAGGGAAGGTAAGGGCCTGCCCACCCAGGCTTCCCAGTCTACCCTTTGGGAGAGGAGGGAGGAGGAAGAGGGAAGGTTAGGAAACCTCTAACCTCTCATGAAGACTGGAACGTTTTTCTCTCTCCTCCAGAGGGCGATATTTGATTTCTCTCCCCTCCTCATCAGCTCTTCTCCCTGAAACCCTCATCTGATCCCTTAGTTTCCTTCTTAATGGTTCTGCCTCTGGCCTGTACCTGTGAACCCTGCCTTGTCTGGTGTGAGGGTAGGATAACTTTCTTTATCCGTGAAGGGCTTCTCTGTGTCCCCTCTCTAACCGGAATAGCCCTTCCTCTCTTTGACCCAATACTCCCTCTCTAGTCTCTCCTCCAAACTCTGGGATTCCACTCTCTTAAGCTACAGACTTTACTGAAGACCTCAGGGTTACCTTCCCCTTTTTTTAAAATCTTTTCTTTTTCAGTCTGACTCTGGAATTCTGAGAGGCACCCTGTAGAGAGTATCTTGATCAAATCTCTCATTTTAGAGAGGAGCCTGAGGCCTAGTTCTTCCAAGGCCATGCAATAAATGAGTGGTCAAGCTGGGATCAGAACTCACATCTCTGAAGACCCAGGCCAGTGCTCCTTACACTGCTTCTGTATTGAGTCAGAAGAGCACAGAATTTGCAGTCAGGCACTGTTGGATTCAGATATATGACTTACCATGTATTGTGTGAATTTGGACTTGCTATTTAACTTCTCTAGGCCTGAAATTCTTCATCTTTAAAAATGGAGACAAGAGCCTGGCCAGTGTTCCTCGGTGGTTAGAACATTGGCCTGTGTTCCGAAAGGCCCACTGGTTCCATTCTCGGTCAAGGGCTCGTACCTGTGTTGCAGGTTAGATCCCCACCCTAGATGGGGCAGGACACTTGTAATCAGGAGTTAGGGAAGCCAACCAATCAGTGTTTCTCTTTCTTCCTTCTCCCCCTTCCTTCCTCCCTTCCACTCTCTAAAAGTTAATGGAAAAAATATCCTTGAGTGAGGATTAACAAAACAAAAACAAAAAAGAAAGGAAAAGAAGAAAAAAATGGAGTGAATGTTAAAATGTGCTTGGCCCTCATTTAAATGTTAGCTTTCTCCCTGATTCCTTTATCCTCTTCTTCCCTCTTCTTCTTGGCTTATGTGTCCTTTTACAACCCCTGCTTCCAGACTGTCCCTAATCTATTATTTGTAGTGACTTCCTCAGTTTCTATAAATATCTCCTAAGGCCATCAGATACTGATAAGGCCCTAAGGACGTTTCAGAACCTCCTCCTGGCAGGCTGCTGACTTTCCACTTTTGTCCCCCCACTTCCCCACCAGCGGTACAGGAGGAACGGCAACGGGGAAAGGACAAGGACGGGGATGGGGAGGGGGCTGGGGGAGCCCCCGAGGAGATGCCTGTGGACAGGATCCTGGAGGCAGAGCTTGCTGTGGAACAGAAGAGTGACCAGGGCGTTGAAGGTCCTGGGGGAACCGGGAGTAGTGGCAGCAGCGTGAGTGATGGGGTCAATCCACTTTCCTTCCTAATGGGGGGGTGGGGGAGTGGGAACCTAGATCTGTCCTGCCTCCCCCCCTCCCCATCCTCTTTCCCCTCACAACCCTCCTAACACTGGGACTGGAAGTACTGCCAAACCAGGTCTCTTAAATATCTGAGGTGGGTGTGATAGTGTCCTCTGATTCCCCCTGCCAACCCCAACCCCCCAGAACAGCCCACTGGTTGGCAGAACCACAGGCAAAGTCCCAAATAAATGTTTTCACAAATGCTAGAAGAAAAGCCTAACTTACAGGGGCCGGTTCACATGGGGCTTAAAGAGATATACCAAAGTTGTAGGAGGGGGTATCAAAGTCTCTTACAAGGGGCTCCCAGTGTACTTTCAAACCTCCCATAACTCTTACCCCCCATCTCCCGCAGCCAAATGACCCTGTGACTAACATCTGTCAGGCAGCTGACAAACAGCTCTTCACGCTTGTTGAGTGGGCGAAGAGGATCCCACACTTTTCCTCCTTGCCTCTGGATGATCAGGTCATATTGCTACGGGCAGGTCAGTGACCTGGGATTCCTTTGACCTCTTGACATTTGACCCTTTTTGACATAACCTTCAGGGACCCCAGTGCACATTTGCATACTCAGAGAGCTAAGCTCATTGACCTCGCCACCTTTTCTTCTCTTCCCCTGGTGTGCTTTGAATCCATGGCCTGATCTCTGGCTCCTGGGCCTTGTTGCTCCCCGCCCAGGCTGGAATGAACTCCTCATTGCCTCTTTCTCCCATCGATCCATTGATGTTCGAGATGGCATCCTCCTCGCCACAGGTCTTCATGTACACCGCAACTCAGCCCATTCTGCAGGCGTGGGAGCCATCTTTGATCGGTCAGTGGCTGTCCACTGTGCTGGCCTATAGGTAGAGGGGGTGGGGCTATAGGCTGGTCCGTGTCCAAGGCTGGCTGAGCTGTGACCTTTGAGTGACCTGCAGGTCCCTCTCCAGGGTGCTGACAGAGCTAGTGTCCAAAATGCGTGACATGAGGATGGACAAGACAGAGCTTGGCTGCCTGAGGGCAATCATTCTGTTCAATCCAGGTAAGAGGAGGTCATCCCATCTCTGAAGACCAGAGCAACCTTGGAGCCTCCTCTTCTCCGGAGACTCCTAAGTTACCCAGCTATTCCCTCAGTAAGACCCTCTGCCCGGAAATCACCCACATAACCAAAAACATCCCATATCCACTAATGCATTCCCCTTCTGACCCCCTCCCACAAACCCAATTCCCTGACCGGGCATCTGGAGAAGGGCAAGTAGATGGGGCCCGAAAGGAAACAGCTATTCATGTGGGCCACAAATCCCTGTTTGTGCTGATGTGATTGGCTTGCCTCCTTCTTCCTCCTCTCTTCCCTGCGGTTCCAGATGCCAAGGGCCTCTCCAACCCCAGTGAGGTGGAGGTCCTGCGGGAGAAAGTGTACGCATCACTGGAGACCTATTGCAAACAGAAGTACCCTGAGCAGCAGGGACGGTGAGAAGGAGTTGGGGTGAGGGGTTGTGGGGACTGAGGATCCCATGGGGGTGGAGGTTGGGGGGTCACAGGGGTTGAGGTATGTTCCGGGCCTATGCAATTCCAGCTCTCACTCCCTTTCTCTCGCCCCCACCTTAGGTTTGCTAAGCTGCTGCTACGTCTTCCTGCTCTCAGATCCATTGGCCTTAAGTGTCTAGAGCATCTGTTTTTCTTCAAGCTCATTGGTGACACCCCCATTGACACCTTTCTCATGGAGATGCTCGAGGCGCCCCACCAACTGGCCTGAGCCCAGACACAGACATGGTGCTTCCCACACTTGAGGAGTGCACATCCGAGGGGGACTCCAAGCCTTGGGGCAGGGTGGGGAGGGGCCGTGTGCCTGGAGTGTTGGTGGGGTGAGGACTAGGGAGCAGGACCGAGACTTCCAGGGGATCCATCAACCCTCCAAGGGGTTCCCAAGTCAGAGGGGACCCCAGACCCTTGTGAGAGCTAGACCTATTCCTTCAGAGGCCGTGAGTCTCTTGAATTTGTCTGGGTCTGCCATGACTGTGCTGAGTTCTCACCCTGCCTGGAATGTTCTTCCCCAGCACAAAGCACTGACCTTATTCCTGGGGCCTCACTTAGCTCCCTGTCTGGAGAGTGGATATGGGAACTCTCCCAGAGATGGATATTGGGGGCAGGCCCCCCAAAGTGATGGACATGGGAGTAGGGCTCTGACAGGCCTTCCTCTAACCAAGTCTGGCAGATCGGAGCTACTCTGTCACTGCCTCCGGTCCAGAGTCACCTCTCACACATCACCTCCTGCAGTCAGACTGAAAAATAAGAGGGTGGTGGTGAAGGGTTGGGTAGAGATGTAGAAACCCACCTGCTATTTTTAATTTCCTCTGAGGATAGAGATTTATAGTTAGACTCAAAGAAGTACTGTACTGTCCCAGGTTGACTAAGATGCCCGCGGTGGAGGTGGAATTTGCAAAAGGCAGGGCCTCAAGATGGTGGCCCTCGGGCTCTTGAAGCACTGGCCTCAACCCCTCGCCCATCTCTTCCTGTCTAACGGGGGAAGGGGCCTGGGCTGCGATGGCAGGGGCTTCCCCAGCCCTGGGCACACAGACCGGCCTGCACGTTGAGGGGAGGTGGCGGGCCTGTAGAGATGGGGTGCCCGGGCTGCATGATTTTTGCCCTGCAGCTCTTCTCTCTGGGGTTTCTTTCCCTCTTTCACTCACGTATAAAACCGCTTTCAAATTAAAAACGCTGTTTTCTGGACTGAGGTGACTTGGCGTGGACAGTGCTGCTTCTCGCTGGGTGTTGGGTATCCGGTCGGTTGGGACCTCTAGACACGCTCCCTTGACACTCACGGTCGCTGGGATTCCCCGGGGCCTGAGAGGCGGCGCAAGGTGGGGGGACACAAGGCGCTCTTTGTCGGGGAGGGGGGAAGAGGGTGTGCCAGCGAGGGGCGGGGCCGGCCGAGGAGGAAGGGGGACGGCAGGTTCTCAAAGGCGCCTTGTTCGCCTGCGCCCTCCTAGCGCCAGCGGGCGGCGGCGCCTCGCCTCGCCCCCGTCTCACCGCCGCCACGGGCTCCGGGCAGACCCGGCGCTGTGCCCGTCCGAGGGGCTCGCTGGGCGCCGCGGTCTCGTGGCCCGCCTGGAGGCGGCCTCTTGTCCCTGAGTGACCCTGTTTCCCCAGACTTCCAACTCGGCCCACTGTCCCCTCAGCTCTCCACTGGGTTCCGGGACTCCCTCCCCTCCCGCCATTTTCATCTCCGGGAGCTGGTTGGCCCGGTTGTCTGCGCGGTCTCGGCCCCACGCGCCTCCCCCGCCCCCCTGCGGCGTGGCGATGCAGGTCTCCAGCCGCTATCTATAGCCGCCTCTGTAAATACCCCGGCCCAGGCCGCCCTGTAATTACGCGGGGCGGGCCGGGCCGGCTGAGTAATTATGGAGACCTGGGGGAGGGGGGAGGGGGGGCGGCCCCCAGGCCCGCCTCTCTCCTCCCACTGTACCCTAAACCCCACCCAGGGCGCTGCTGAAGGAGGGTCTTGGGCCCCCAAGGGAGAGGGGACCGGAGGGGGCTGTGACTGGACGCCTGGGTCCTAGAGGAGGAAGAGGCTGTGGAGAAGATACTGGGGTTTCTGAAAAGAATCGTAGGGTAGAGGCCACCAGTCGTGCGAGGAGCAGGGTCCGCGAGGAAGCGTTCCCGTCCCGCCCCTGCCCCAGGTGGAGACCGAGGGTGGGGTTTCTGCCGGGTGGCTGTGGGCGGGCGGCTGGGGGCGGGCGCTGGGCCGGGGGCGGGGGCGATGTGGGGGCTCTGGGCCGCCGGGGTGGCCGGGGACACACAGAAGCCGCGGCCGCCGAGGAGGGAGCAGCGCCGGAGCCCCGACGGCGCCTCGCTGCACGGAGCTGGGCCGCTGATCGCTGTCGCCACCCGACAGCCTCTGACCTCCCCGGGACCCCCGCGCCCGGGGCTCACAGTCAGCTTGCTTGCCCGTCTGACGCCGGGCGGCCAGTGCCTCCGGCGCCCCTGGGTCCCTGCAGCCCGGCGCCCCGTCCCGCCATGGAGCGGTGCAGCCGCTGCCACCGCCTCCTCCTGCTCGTACCTCTGGTGCTGGGGCTGAGCTGGGCCCCGGCCCGAGCAGGTAGGAGGAGTCCCGGCGCCCAGTCCTTGGCGGCAGGCTGGAGCTCTGAGGACCCGCCGGGGGCTTTGGGGACCAAAGGTCCGGGTTGGAGGGCAGGGCCCCTGGATCCCTTGTGCCAGCGTAGGGCTCCTTTTCACTGAGGTGACGGGGGAGGGCAGCTAAGGCTGAAAGTGGGGTTTCAGCTTAGAGGGCCATGAGTGGGGCTGGTGTTGGAGTCCTGGGGAGAGCAAAACGGCCAGGCCCATGGGGTCCAGCCTGTGGGGTGAGGGGAGATGCCAGTGGATGAGTGAGGGGTGCGTGCATGTCTTCTGGACTTTCTACTTCTATCTTGGGGCTGAGGGGAGCATCTGTGTGGGTCCGAGCAGAGCCTAGTAAGTAGAGAGAGAGAGAAGGGGTGCCTGGGCTATTTTTTCCATTGGCTTCTCGGACAGGATCCCCTTCCCCCTCCCTGTGCCCTCGATGCTGCCACGCGGCTGGCTCTGGGGAGCTCTGGGGCTGGCTGCCAACAGGACGGCCGCTGGACGGAGTGGGATCAGGTGTCTGAGGTGGGAGCCAACTCTTTGCATTCCTGCCCCGCCCCTCCCCCTCTGGTCAGCCGGGCTCTCCTGGGACCCTGGTGTCCACAACCCCACTCTTTTCCTCCTTTTTCCCAGGATCCAGAACTTCTGGCTCCTAAGAAAGGGGATTTGATGGGGCAGAGCGGGGAAGGGGGGATAAGAAAGACTGAGAGCACCTGGGTGCTAGGCAGGCCGAGCAAGCCGCCCCCCACTCCTGAAAACACTGGAGACTGATTTGCATATAACTTGACTATTCATTTTTTCTCTGCTTTGGAAAGAAAGTGGCCAGGATAACAGCATAAAGGATTTAGGTTAGATTACAGAAGGAAGAACTTCCCAGTTGTGAGCACTGTGAGCTCAGGGACAGGGAGCAAGTGTGCAGTGTCTAGACTCTAGGAGTCTTTCTTGGGGAAAGGGACTGAGAGGACTCTCTTATTTGGGAGCTGAGTAGGTAGAGATGGGACTCCACAAGGTGGAATTCAAGGAGTAAGGAAGGGGGCTCTTGGGGACCCAGAGGTGGAGTGATGGGGATGATGGGGCTGCCAGGGGGAGCCTGTGGGGCAGGTTGAGGCCTGAAATCATGGGGCACCCATGTATCTGAGGTGAGAAGACAGGTGGGCACCCCGTGGGAGTCATCTATAGGATGGAGCTGCACTTTGCTGGGGGTTGGTGGACGTGGGGCCTCTGAGGTCTCCTTGGCCTGGGGTCTCTGTGAGTCTCTGTGTCTCTGTCTCACTCACTTGCTGTCTCTCAAAGCAGCCCTTGTGTGTTGGTGTTTGCGGAGCTGCCACACGTAGGGGCCAGGCTAGGGTGGGGGTGAAGTGGCGGGGGGGGGGGTGAGGCCGTGGTTTCCCGGCTCCTGGACTCAAAGGGCCTTTTCTCTGCCTGCCTGCACCACCTCACCCACCCCACCCAGCTCTGCTCTCCAGACCTCTCTGCCTGCCCTGCCCCATGGTTCTATGGAAGTTTTGCAGGAACTTTCTTTGGGACTTTTCCAATCTAGAGCTGATGGTGTGAGGAGTGTGAATAGCGGGAGCAAGCAATGGAGAGGTGCCCTTTGTCTCCCGGAGTTTGAGCCGAGGAAGCCCATTTCTAGGGGATAGGGCTGGTGGCCTGGGTCTTGGGTGCTGAGTGGTAGGAGTGGGAGTGAGGCAGGGTCGACGTTCCAGGTGTGGGAGCTTGCCTGGGTTTTGGGCAAGGACTCTGATGGGATCCACAGATGTGTGGCTCAGGGCCCTGGACTTGCTCTGGCTCTCCGTGGCAGCTGCAAATTCCCCTCCAAATCCCCTCCCCAGCCCATCTCTCAAGCTAGGGACACAGACCCTGGGTGGCTCTTGCTGGTGTCTCCTGCATCTGCGTGGGCAAAATGACCCCACCTCCCCATCAGGGCAGCTGCAGCAGTTTGAAGCTTGCTCCCCGTGGAGCGCCTCTCTGCTCCCTCCCTGAGCCCTGCGCCTCCCATGCCCAGGATGATCGATTGCCCAGATGTTGTTTGTGCTGGAGACATGGGCCAGAGGCCAGAGACCCAGAGACCCAGAGATACAGAAAGGGAGTGAGAGAGGGAGAAAGACCAGGAAAGAAAAAGGTGGACGGAGTGTGAGTGTTTTGGAGGAAGACAGAAAAGACAGGGAAACAGAAGATCAACAGATACAGAGACAAAGAGAGGAAGAGACACAGTGAGAGAAAGAAGGGGAGGTGGGTGGAGAGTTGAGAGAGATATTAAGAGAATAGAGAGAGATTCTTAGGCAGAGACAGGGAGAGAGGGAGCCTGACAGGGCGCTGGGAGGGAGGGCTCAGAAGTGAACATGAATACAGGGTCACCCCTGTGCTCCTGTGGCTGGTTTCCATCCATTCAGGAGCAGGTAAGGGAATATGAACCCAGAAGTTGAGTTCTATACCACAGACATCCCCTCTCTAGGCCCTCCTGAGGGTGTGTCCCTTCCCCTGACCCTCATGGACTCTCCCAGGTGCACCCTCTGTGGATGTGCTCCGGGCCCTGAGGTTCCCCTCCCTCCCTGATGGTGTCCGGAGGGCAAGAGGCATGTGTCCAGTTGATGTGGCCTACCGAGTGTCTCGACCTGCTCAGCTCAGTGCACCCACCCGCCAGCTCTTCCCAGGTATGGGTGACAGGGTGGAGAGAGCTGGGCTAGGTCATGGGGTCTGAGATTAGACACCTGAGGGAAGGGGTTTATGGCTCCTTTTGTCGTTCACTCCACTGTGTGTGTCTCTCTTGGGTCCTAGGAGGTTTTCCCAAAGATTTCTCTCTGTTGACTGTGGTCCGGACCCGCCCTGGCCTCCAAGCTCCCCTCCTGACTCTCTATAGTGCCCAGGGCATCCGGCAGCTGGGCCTGGAGCTTGGCCGACCTGTCCGCTTCCTGTATGAGGACCAGACTGGCCGGCCTCGACCTCCAGCTCAGCCAGTCTTCAGAGGCCTTAACCTAGCAGATGGCAAGTAAGTTAGTTTGTTCCTCTGCTCTGCCTGGCCTGCACTTTCAGGAACTCCCCTGTGGCCACTGCTCCCTAAACTAGAAAATCCTGCCTAGCCTTTTGGCCACAACTCACCTACCCACTGCCCAAACTTCAGTCACTTGTAGCTCAGAGTTTGGGCTTTAGAGTTTAAATCCTTGTGTGTAGTGCTAGCCTATACCTTGGACAAGTTACTTAGCTTTTTGAGCCTTCATTCTGTGTTTGTAAAAGAGGGATAATACAATCAAGAGAATCAAATGAGAAATGTATTTCTTGGTGCTGGGTGCATTGTAAGTACTCAATGAATAATGGCTATTATGATCACTACTTTTTCTATTATTGGCCTTAACTCTTCCATCAACTGCTCCCCAGCTCTGTTGACTCTCCCTCTTCAGTCAGTCACATAACCCTCTCCCACCATGACCAGGTGGCATCGTGTGGGTGTGGCTGTGAAGGGCCAATCTGTCACCCTCATCGTTGACTGCAAGAAGCGAGTCACCCGGCCCCTCCCCCGAAGTGCTCGTCCAGTGTTGGACACCCATGGAGTGATCATCTTTGGTGCCCGTATCCTGGATGAAGAAGTCTTTGAGGTAACCAGGGCAACCAGAGGACAGAGTGATTTTTGATCCCATATCTTGTGTCCATTATCCTTCCGGCCCCAGCATGCCATCTTCCTATGCCCTAGCTCTTCATTTTTCCTCTCTTGAATTTATATTCCCATTTCTTATCCTCAGGGCTAATTTTCTCTTAGGAGAACTAGGTGTCCACTTATATTGCAGAACTATCCACAGCCACTTATTTTGTCACTCAGTCTTCATCACTCTGCCCATTCATTCATTCAACCAATCTCTCTACCCACTCATCCATTTACCCACTCACCTATCTGTCCAGTTACACACCTACTCAAACACCCAAGTTTGTATCCATCCATCTGCCCATCCTTCCCCTGCTTACCCACTTGCTCCTTCAAACCACTTATCTATCAATCTGTCTTTCATCCATCTATCCTCTTTAACCCATCCGTCCATCTAGTCACTCATCCATCCACCCACCTACCCCATCTACCCATGCATATAAGAATGCATGGAACCGTTTATCCACCATTTACACAACCATCTCCTCACCTACCCAACCTCCACCCAACCATTCATTTATCTGTATATTTACTTCTATCCATCTACCCACCAATCTGACTCCATCTATTCACCAACTTCATTCATTCCACCATCTATCAACCTTCCCATTCAGTCATGCATCTGAACCCTCATTCACTCACCATCCCACCCACCCAACTAGTCAGTTAACATTTTCTGAATACCTGCTTATCCAATGCCAAGGGGAAAACAGAAGAATAATATAAAGTTTCTATCATTCCAAGGAGCTCCCCTGTTCTCCTCTGGAGATGAGATAGTATCACCAAACAAGGCAGGTTGTGTTCAGCACCACATATAAGCACAAAACAAATAAAAGCCATTGGAATCCCCCCTCCCTCATTTCTAGAGGTCCTAAGAATTCTTATCATTCCTGCTAGTGAAAGGTCAAAGCTACTAAAGCTGGGCCACTGTCTCTAGAAGCCCATGTGAAAAGGCTCAGGCAAAACTACCAGGGCAGGGGGGTAGGCAGAGTACTAGATGTAGAGTTGGACAGAATTCTAGTTCTGACTCTACCACTGTGAGTGACCTTGGGCCAGTCATTGCCTCTGAGCTTTTCTGAATGGAATGTATCTGAAAAGTGGGCATAAAGATCCTGTGTCACTGACTTTTCCAGTGATTGTGATGGTCCAATGGGAACTGGAAAAGGCTGTGCCCATGGAGGGCTGATAATGACCGTCCATTACATAGTTTTACCTAGGATTGGCCTCCTGCCTTCTGTATTGTACTCTAGCCTTTGTCTCTCTGAAGCCCTTTCTGTCTCCTTCCATCATCATTCCTTCCACGTATCTCTACAGGGTGATGTCCAAGAGCTTGTCATTGTTCCGGGGGTACAAGCTGCCTATGGATCCTGTGAACAGAAGGAGCTGGAGTGTGAGGGGTACTGGAGGGAGAGACCTCAGAAACAACAGTCTCACAGAGCCCAGAGATCTCCAAAGCAGCAATCAGCAAGACTTCATAGGCCCCAAAACCAGGAACCCCAGAGACAGGTGAGGGAGTTGGGTGGACCCCAAACTGCAGCACCCCGGTCCCCCAGGGAAGGAAGATTCCCAGATATCTCCCCAGGGGAATTCCCGCAATGTACAGAGCTCCACATTCTTTTTGGGCTCCTTTATCCCCTCCCTCCTGCCCATCCCAATTATACCTCCCTATTCCCATCATTCACCCCCAGTCCTCATTCATCAACCTTTTTATTTTCACTTAAAAATAAAAAGAGTCGTTATGAAGAATTCGTGGCTGGGAGCTGTGTCCCCTCCTTGTATCTCCTCTGCCAGTCTTCCTGGACTATGACCTTGGGTTTCCCATCCCTTTCTTGAATTAAGAGATTGGGAGAGAGGGTGTGGGTGAGACTTGGGACAGAGGATGGGAGAGCAGATTAGGGGGGAGACAGAAACAGGGAGAAAGAAGTTGTAATGGTAAGACCTAGGAGGAGAAATAGGGGCGGGGGTGGAGGGGGGTGGAAGAGAAGATAGAGGAAATCCCAAAAGGGTGGTGAGTCTGTGGAAGGTGGGGTGGGGCTATCTCTGGCCCCTGCACTAGGAAAAGGGGCTGTGTGGGAGAAGGACAAGAAGACTCTGGGTTGGGTGGGTGATGGATATGATCTGGGGTCAGTAGTCTAAATTTGAAGCATCAATCTCTTAATTATGTCTGCTTCTGTCTCACATGCGGGACCCATCCCCACTTCCTGCCTCTCCCCATCATTCTCCTGTCCCCCAATCTCTCTTTTCATCCCCAACTCTGTTTTCCAATTCCTCCTCTACCTCATTTCCCAATCCCATGCCATCTCACCTCCCTGTTCCCCCTGCCCTGCCTATCTCCACCCCTCCTTACCTCTCCCACTGCCCCTTCCCTAACCCCAGCTCACTGAGTCTCTCCACTATGACTACGAACCCCTCTATTACGATGAGATGACTGCGGGGACAACCCCTGACTACCAGGTAAACTTGAGGGACCCCTTCCTTCCTCCTGTTCTCTCATTACATCTATGACACCCAGTTCAAGGAGAGAAAATATTTAGATTATGGGAGTTTCCTCACTGTTGCCTCCCATGTCTCTCTGCTGCAGTGGCTTCGGAGCCCCAACCACAGGGCTCCCTCTTCCCCAAAGGGGCGTCGTACCCCACCCCGAAAGCCTACCCTACCCGCCAAGAGGTCCGCAGCCCAGCAGGCATCCCCCTCATCAGGCTGGAGATCCTCTCGAATTGGAGGTTCTGGGCCAGCGTGGGGCCAGCCTTTTCCCTCCCGGCGCCCAGCTCAACGGGCAGCTCTCCCCATTGCCTGGCCCCCCCCCCAGGACCAGAAGCAGCAGTTACCGGCAGGTAGAACTGGGGCATCCAGATCTCTGCCCCCAAATCTTTATGACCTGGGAGAATCATTCTCCCTCAACTGTCCTAAGGGCTGCAAGATCTGCGATTTCCCCCATCCCCCACACAGAGAGACACTGCACTCAGCGAGGGACATAGTGCTGCTTTGCCTTCCTTCTTGCTAACATCTCTTCTTCCTTCCACCCCATCCCCACAATACTCTTCACCCCTTCCTCTTGGGATTAGTACCCCACCCCAGGAGAAGAGGAAGGAATCCTGGAGTCCAGCCCCTTGCCATCCCCTGAGGAGGTAACTCCACCCCCCCATCCAGCGGGGGGGCAGTGGGTGGCTGTGACCCATCCCTCAGACCCCTTGTCATCTGGATGAGTCAGCCCCCCTCTGGCCGGAGGGCTCTTTGTCATATCCACTTATGTCCTTCTGTCTCCTGGTCCTCCCAGATCAGTGCTCGTCTCTTTCTCTTTCAGTACAGCCATTTCCTTTAGTGTCCTTGTCTCCTTTCATTATTCCTTGATTCTGGAGTAGCCTCCTCTCCATGTTGGTGTCAAATGATTTTACTTCCTGTTCTGTTTCTAGGAGCCACTTTCTGTCCAGTGCTATAATTTCTTCTCTTCTACCCTTCTTTCCATCCATTTCTTTGGTCATTCCCTGGACTCTGTTGTCTATCATTATGTCCATGGACTGTCCACTCTATGTCCAGCCCTCCGGCCACCCTTCTTGTTATGCACCGCTTCTTCTACCAAGCCATTTGTTGGACATCCCTCCTGATTTGGGTCTTTAATGGCCATCAACCATTCTACACAGCTGCTCCCCTTGCTCTTCTTGGGAGAGAAACTCCAGTCCCAATTACCCTCAGAATCCTTTGGGCTAGGAGTTGTCACACCTGGGGTCCAGGGAAAAACTCCTCTCAGCCCTAATGCCCCCATCTACCCCTCTCCCTCCCCATCCCCATCCCCGGGAAGGAGCAGACAGATCTCCAGGTCCCCTCCACAGCTGACAGGTTCCTGACAGAGGAATATGGGGAGGGTGGCACAGACCCCCCAGCAGGGCCCTACGATTACACCTATGGCTATGGGGACTATCGTGAGGAGACGGACCTTGGCCCTGCCCTCTCTGCGGAGACAGCCCACCCAGGAGCCGTAAGTGAAAGGAGCTCCTCTTCTCTTCTTGACCTCCAGTGGGAGCTGCAAGAATTGCTTCTTGTTTCTGATTATTGTCTGTTGGCTCTGAGCTCAAACCACTGTTGGTTTGCCATTTCTGTCCACATAAGATGTATATGTTGCTTGAACATATTCCTTCCTTCCTTCCCTTGTGCAATATCTTACCCTGTGACTTCTTATGAATCCTTCTGTCCAGGGCAATGGTATTTAAGGAAAATAAAATAAAATAAAAAATATATATATTAGGGCCACTTCCTGTCTTTTTGGTCACTTCTTTTCTCAATCAAGCTGGATTTCATAAAGCTTTTGGTCAGTAAGCTTCTACCTTATGTCCATTTTTAGTCTGTCTCATCATTTCTTCTTGACCAACACAATTTTTTTATCCATGTTGCTGCCAAATGATCTAATTTCCTATGTCTCATTTTCTAACCTGTCTGTCCCTTCCTGTCTTCTCTAGCCAGGCCATCTGTCTTGGTGACTGTGCCATATTGGACAGAAAGGGACTTACTATTTGTATTTCGACTCTAGTTTTTCATGCTGTCTATGACAATTTCCTTTGATAGTGAGCTATTTCCAGTGTATCTCAGGTCATCCAAATCATAAAGTGTCCATTGTGGGCCTAGATATTTATCATGATCACTTCCTGTGTATGCTCACTTTGCTGCTTGTGTTTTCTGGAAGAATTATCTTGCATTGTCATCAGCTCCTATCCAGGATTCATTTTCTGTCTATTTTGTGAATTTCTTCCATTGGTCATGGTAGCCAGGTTGTTGTTGAAGGTCCACTTCCTGAAGTCTCTTTTCTTGGCTGCTTCCTGTCTATCCAACCACTTCCTGTTTGTTCAGTTCACTTTCTAGCCATTTTGGCCATGTTTAATTTTTCTTGGCCCTGGCATCATTCTTGCTTCCAAGTGTTTGTCCCTTCATTCTGTCTCCCTTAATTGTTTCCCATGTTTTCAACCACTCCCTCTTAGATGGGATTTTTCCTGTCTACTCCACTTCATCTTTTGCCTGTCTTGCAGTTGGAGCTGCCTTCTTTACCTTGCTACATACTCCCATACCTCCTTTCTCTAACATTGCCACCCTTTACCCTCTGCTGTTTTTCTTTTATGCTGCTTCCTGGAAATTTGAGGTTGAGCTGTAATATGGGAGAGTTTGGAAATTGATCATTACTGTTCGGTCAGGATGGAGGTGGGCGGCATTCTGATGGTCTTTGTTGGGAAAGTTGCGGTTGGTGGTGAATGTCATCTATTTTCCCTGTCCTTGTCTTGGTTCTGGCCATAGAGTTGGGGGTGGGTATCTGAATGGAAGTGTGGAAGAGAGGCAACTGCTAGGCTTCGAGTACAAATGAGCACCAGAGTGAGAGTATATTGTTCTTGCTGAGAGAGGAACTGTGAGGACTTGAGGGGGACTGCTCTGAGGCTTAAGCAACTTAGCCCAAGAGCTGTATTTTCTGTTGTTAATCCTTACCTGAGGATATTTTCCCATTGATTTTTAGGGAGAGTGGAAGAGTGAGGGAAAGACCAAGAGAAATATCTATGTGAGAGAAACGCATCTATTGGTTGCCTCCTGCCTGAGTCTGACCAGGGCCCGGGCTAGGGAGTAGCCTGTTTTCGAGGTACATGCTCTTGACCAGAATTGAACCTGGAACACTTTGGTCTGCAGGCTGATATCTATCCATTAAGCCAAGCCAGCTAAAAACCTATTATGAGGTGGAAGTTTCGGATATCAGTATGGATTGCCCTCCAAACCTACTTAGAATATGGATGTTTTACCTCCAAGGAGTTTTTAGCTTACGAACTCCTTGAAATTCTAGAAAAAATTCTGTGCGTAAGGGCATGCATTTTTTTCTTTTCTGAAGACTATAGATTACATCAGATTATCATATAGATCCATACTCTCCTCCCAAACTCCTATAAAAATTTATCCATAATCTTGGAGAGATTCTTATTTGATGGATTGGAGTAAGGGTGAGGAAGTTGATGGTTTCTTAAAGTTCTAAGGATTCCTGGGGTCAGAGATAGTATGGGTGATAGGGTGGGGTCCTCCAGAAGAGGCTTTGGGAAGTTTGGGGGCTTTGGATTTCCAGGAAAACATGTAGGGACCTTCCTGAAAGAAGTTCTCAGAGAAGTGAGAAGGTTGTTTTCGCTGAGGTGAGGCTGAGAATTGGGGTGTGGGGAGTCCTGAGGTCTCCTTGGCAGACCTAGAGGTCTGTGAAGAAAGTCTTGGGTGAGGGACGGGGGTTGGAGGTAGGCTCAAGGAGGTCTCCAGAAGACCTAAGAATAAAGGTGGGAGTTGGGATGGGAGGAGTCCCAGTGTCCTGGCTGCTTACAGGCCCCACTGGGGGTTACATGTGTGTCTTCCGCAGACTGCCCATGGACCCCGGGGGCTGAAGGGAGAGAAGGGGGAGCCTGCAGTTCTGGAACCTGTAAGTCACTCTGGTCATTGAGCTGAGGACAGTGGGAAGAAGGGAAGAAGGCAGGTGTGCTAGTCCTATAGCCTCTGACTTTTAACGTTTGACTCTGCAGGGTATGCTAGTGGAGGGGCCACCTGGCCCAGAAGGCCCTGCGGTGAGTCAGTACACTCTTTCATCCATGTCTTCCCCATGTATGCCCAGGCCTCCTTCTCAGAACTCTAGAGCATTTTTCCAATCCAAGCTTTCTATGCTGTAGAGACCACCCCTCAGCTACATCCCCCTTTTCTCTCTGAATGCCCACACCTGACCCCTTTCTCTTTTGTTCCTCAGGGACTGACTGGTCCCCCTGGCATCCAGGGCAACCCAGGCCCAGTTGGAGACCCTGGCGAGAGGGTAAGGGAGTGTCTTCTGTATTGGGGGCGGTAGTGGGGGGAACTGCAGAGGAGCCACTAGTTCCTAAGGGGGCCACATGCTTAGTAATTTCTCATTAGCTGGCTGATCAATGAACAGGGACTCATGTGCTCCCCATCACTTGCAAAGTATGGCAGACTGGTTGGAGAGGAGGACAGTAGTCTTGTGTCTTACCCTGATTTTTCTCCAGAGGGTTGGGGTTAGGCTCAGGAAAGATCTAGGGAAGTCTGCATTTGTCCTGTTGAGGAGGGTTCCCAAAGGACTCTAGACCTAATATTCCCCTATTTGTCACCATTCCAGGGTCCTCCTGGCCGAGCAGGGCTCCCTGGATCAGATGGGGCCCCTGGCCCTCCTGGAACATCCCTCATGCTCCCAGTGAGTTGTCTTCTGGGCTTTGGAATGGGCTGCTGGGGAGGGCAGGGGAATTGTGTTGTGTCACCAAGAACCAGAAGGTCAGGAAAGCTGAGGAGTGTCTAAAGACTATCAATGCAAAGAAATTGACCTCTTGGGGGAGGTGAATAGGGCCTCATTAGATAACCTAGAACCAAATATGATCTAGAGTCAAACTGGATCATCTAGAGTGGAGCAGAAAATTCTATATTTCAGGAGTCTAGAACCAAACGAGAGTCTTTTTGGAGGAAGAGGCTAGACATCTGGGGAAGAGGACAAAAGTTGAGTTTCTGAAAATCTCAAAGTGATTATCTGAAAACCTCCACCAGAAGATGCTGGAAGAGGGCATGGGGTGTGGGGTGTCCCTGAGCCTGGGAGATGGAGCAGAAATGCTGGAGGATACCTCTGGAAGGTCCCAGGGATTTCCTGGAAAAGAACCTGGTCCTTCTGTCCTTGCCCATCAGTTCCGGTTTGGCAGTGGTGGGGGTGACAAGGGTCCTGTGGTGGCTGCCCAGGAGGCTCAGGCCCAGGCGATTCTGCAGCAGGCTCGGGTGAGTAGGGCTGGAGAGCATCTTGGTGGGGGGTGGGAGGGTGGAAAAGGGAAGATTCTAGCAGGGGTTGGAAGGGTAGGCTGGAGGGATACAGGGAAGGGGAAGGTCTGGGCTGGTATGGGGCTGAGAGGGAAGTTGGGGAGCACATAAGGTGGTGAAACAAGGATTAGGAATGGAAGGGTGAATTTAGAGGGTGTCCTGGGGATGGGAGTCTTCTAACTGCCTCTTCTCACCTCTGCTGTGTCCCCGTCCCCTAGCTGGCACTCCGTGGACCCCCTGGACCCATGGGATATACAGGTCGCCCTGGACCTTTGGTGAGCGAATAGGGTATGGGGTAGGAGGTTCTTTATTTGTGTGTGGGGATATGGATAGTTATGGAAAGGGCCCAAATCCAAAAGTCATTTTGCTTTTTTGGGGAGGTTTTGAGGTTACTGTTGGGTATGTCCTTCAATATAGCCAACCTCTCTTCTCTCTCACAGGGACAACCTGGGAGCCCTGGTTTGAAAGGAGAATCTGGAGACCTAGGACCTCAGGTGACATTCCCCACCCATTTGATTAGCAACTCAGTGTCTCTTCCTCCTCTGTCTATGCCCTTTAACAGTGATCTCAACTTTCCTTCATCAGGGCCCCAGAGGACCTCAGGGCCTCACAGGCCCTCCTGGCAAGGCTGGGCGAAGGGTGAGTGACTGAGTGTGGGGTCGGTGTGGTGGGAGATGGGGCACAGAGTGTGGAGGACTGTCCCCTGCTTGTTCTGACATTTCCTTTGAGTCTGCAGGGCCGAGCGGGTGCTGATGGAGCCCGAGGGATGCCTGGAGAACCTGGAGTAAAGGTGACAGGCTGGGCCTTTCTCTGATGCTCAGCTCCAGCCCCATCTGAGCTCATTCATTTCAGAATGATTGAATTCCCTTGGTACCCCCAGGAAGTGGCATCTCCCCACTCAAGACACATAGGGAGGGGTGAGATGGGAAAGGGACTGAGACTTCACACGGGCTGCCCCTCTTTCTCTTAGGGTGACCGAGGCTTTGATGGGCTCCCAGGACTTCCTGGGGAGAAGGGACACAGGGTGAGTATGTTGGAGGTAGGGATCTCAAGGCAAGGAGAGGAGGCTGAGGGTCTCTGCAGGAGCTCAATGGGTGAAATTGGTTGGTTAGTTGAAGAGGGTCAGTGTCTGTGTTGGGAGCTCTGAAGCCCCTCTTACCTATTTTCCAGGGTGATACTGGTGCCCATGGCCTTCCTGGGCCCCCTGGCGAGGATGGAGAGAGGGTGAGTGTGGCCAGGCCAGGACTGGTATGGGGGAGGCTTGGAAGGTGAGGCCACTTCACCATGTCCTCCTTCTCCAGGGAGACGATGGGGAGATTGGGCCTCGAGGGCTGCCTGGAGAGTCGGTGAGTGTCCAGGGGGTCAGTGTGCAGGGGGTGGGGAGCAAGAGGGTAGGGATGAGGAGGGCTCTGGGAATGCCAGAGGAGGGACATAGATATGAAAGAGACACCTTTTCTTTCACTTATGCATGCCTTATCCTCTCCTCACTGAGTGTAGGGACCTCGAGGTCTCCTTGGCCCTAAAGGCCCACCTGGTATTCCTGGACCTCCGGTAAGTGACTGCCCCTGACTTCTGACCCTGATCTTACCCCCTGACTTCTCCAAACCTCATCTTCCTAACTGTCCCACTGTCCCTCCAATTCCCCCTTGCTACACTCTCCAGTTCTGCTCCAGCCTCTGCCCCCCTGGGCCCTTTTTATGGCCTTATGATATGGGGCCCCAAAGGCTCTGGGAACAGCCAGAAAAAAAAAATCCTCAAGAAAAACAAAACAAAACCCCACAAACCCACAGACCCACAGACCCACGCCCTTGGATCTGGGCCAGCTGTGTTTGCTTAGGTCTGGGATGAACTGGAGGACTGACCCAAGCTCCTCTGCCCTGTTCCACCCTCTCCCTCGGGAATAGCCAGGCCTCTGGGAAACCACAGGGCCTCCCAGTGTGGGTCTGCCTTCTTGCTTACATCCCTCTTATGTTTCAGGGCATCCGAGGCATGGATGGTCCCCATGGTCCCAAAGGGAGCTTGGTGAGTGATGGGCATGGAGACTCCACCCGACCTTTGACCTACCAATGTCCTGTTCCCTTTGTCTTATGCTGAGCCCTGCCCCTCTGGTTCTCGCCCTCTGGATACTCCTGCTTGGACTCAGCTCTTCACCATACGTTTTGTCACCATTTCCTCTGACCCTGCCTGGTTGTCTGTTTCTAGGGACCCCAAGGGGAGCCAGGACCTCCTGGACAACAGGGAACTCCTGGGACCCAGGTGAGTTTTCTGTCCACCCCCTCTCCAATTTTAGCGACTTCCCCTGGGCTTCCACGTGGGTCAGACCTGAATGGGGACAGGAAATTAAGGGTCTCCAGTCTTCACTGCTCATGCTCTGAATGAGGGATGCTGTCTGGCAGAGAGAGCACCCCCCACTTCAGGGCCCTTGTGACTTCTCTCTCCTTGTGTATAGGGTCTCCCTGGGCCTCAGGGTGCCATCGGCCCTCATGGAGAGAAGGTGAGACTAAATGATGGGGGAGCAGGGGTGTAAGCAGGGGCGGGTGTCGGGAGGGCCTAACTATCTGGCTGGGACTTGAGCCATGTACAGACCTGACCCCTTGGTGAACCTGAACCTCCTCATCTTCATGCAGGGTCCCCTAGGGAAACCAGGGCTCCCCGGCATGCCTGGTTCAGATGGACTTCCGGTGAGTGGACCCACTTCTTATTCCAAATACCCCTTGACCTTCCACCTCCCTGAGTGGCCTCCAAGGGCCCTCAGTGACTGTCCATTCTGAGTATCCCTTGCACTGGGAGGTCACCGGTGGCACCTGCCTATGGTCAGTTGGCTTCATTGGGTCACAGGAGAGTTTGGAATAAAGAAGTATAGAGAGAGGTGCAGGAAGGTGACAGGGACTAGCGGTCACATTCTTCTTCCCTACCCCCAGGGTCACCCCGGGAAGGAAGGTCCCCCAGGAACCAAAGGAAACCAGGTGAGGTCTTCCACACCTCCTCTACCTTCTGAAGGGCTTTCTACCCAGACCCTGGGCTTCAAGTCCTTGAGATTTCCTCGTCTTTCATTAACGAGGCTCTGACTGTTTTCTTCGACGTCACTTCCAATTTCCCAAGCCCCGAGGCCACCAGTATGACACCCCGTGACTCCTTTATCGATACCTCTCTTTCTTCTTCCAGGGTCCATCTGGACCTCAGGGTCCTCTAGGGTATCCCGGACCTCGAGGTGTCAAGGTAAAGACCACCAGTTCGGGAGATAAAGCACTGCTCTCGGGGGAACCAGTCAGAATCATGGGAGCTTGGTCCTTTCAACCCAAGCTCCATCCCTGACCTCTGTCTTGGTGCTCTGTCTGACTCCAGGGTGTGGACGGCATTCGGGGTCTGAAGGGTCATAAGGGTGAAAAGGTGAGCAATGTGCCCTGACTTCCCAACACCCCCATTCTGTCTCCATCAGCCTCTCTGTCACCTCTTCCTCACTCCCTCCCCTTCTGCTGCCCCTGCTGCCCTCCAGCTCCTGACACCCACCCTTCCACTCATGGTCTCCAGAACCCTCCATATCAACCTCTTGACCTGCTATCATCTGGGCTGTCCTTTCTCAATTTTTTTTAGGGCGACGATGGCTTTCCTGGGTTCAAAGGTGACATGGGTGTGAAAGGTGACAGGGTGAGTAGAAACCTCCACACTGCCTCCCAAGTCTAAGTCCTAATGATCCTTCACTTTGGAGTCCCTAGCCGATTCCTTTGATACCCCGGAGTCCCTGTCTCCACTCCTCTGCACCCTTTAGGCCTGATCCCATCAGGATAATAGCCCCACAGCTTGTGTCCCTCCAATCACAACAGTTTCCCTACCCCTTTGGGTCTTCTGTCCTGCAATGGCTTCTGGGACCCCTGCCAGCCCTCTTAGCCTCACTGGGACCTGCCTCTCCCCTGGGGGCCCAGCCCTATCCCAGACCCTGATAACTCTTCAACCTCTTACACAGGGCGAGGCTGGAGTCCCTGGTTCCAGAGGAGAGGATGGCCCCGAGGGGCCGAAGGGTCGCACTGGGCCCACTGGAGACCCTGGGCCCACAGGGCTCCTGGGCGAGAAGGTGACAGGGATGAGGGATCTGTGTCTATTCTCCAGGGATATGGAGGGGATGCAGGCCTGGGCCCTGGGATCAGGGTGGGCACGGCTTACCAACAACTAGAGCCAGTGAGTCAATCGAATATGACCATGCATTAATAATGCTTCTCCTGTATATGGAACCTCCTGGACACTGGTGGGTTGAGGGGTGATGGATAAGAAGTCAAGGAAAAGTCCCCGTCCTGAAGAGTTTACAACAGATTGATGGGGACAAGGCATAGGCTACCATAGGGTGACTGCAGGTGCAGGGCAGAGTGCAAATGTGTCCAGACACAGCGCATAGGAGTTCTGAGAGGAGAGGCACGAGCTGGTGAGCGGGCTTGAGGACTTGTCAGAGACAAGGACGCCCCTGGGCAAAGGCTGCTCAGTCTGGCCTCACAGAGGTGCCCGGAGGTTAAGATGCTCCCTAGTTACACAGAGCCAGGGTTGGCGCCCATGCAGCCAGGCTGCAGAATGCCTGCTCCTAAGCGCAGCCCACAGCTGCCTCGGATGACAGCCTGCAGCATCGGGAGGCAGAGGTGCACTGGGCTGAGGAGCGGGGTGCAGAGCAGGAGCAGAGGGCAGAGGTGTCCCCAGCTGTGTGAAGGCCTGCATTGGCAGAGGCAGGCACATGTGCTGGGGCAGGCGGAGCCGAGGTTGACAGGCAGGGACTAGGTCACAACTCCTGAGAACCTGACTGAGTGGCAGACTTTAGTCCCCAGACACTGGGAGGCAAGGTCCCTGCCCTCTGGGGAGGAGAGCTTACAAGGCCACACAGCCCTGGGGCGGGAGATGAGGGACTAGGCCTGATGGGCACGTAGCTGGGTGGGGGCTGGCTCCCATCCCTGAGGGTTGGGGTCTCCAGGGATGGAGTGGTGACTGTGGCTTCTCTAGTCCTGATTGCTCCCTGTCCTTCTGCAGGGCAAGCTGGGTGTTCCTGGCCTGCCTGGCTATCCTGGACGCCAGGGTCCCAAGGTGACGTGATGCCCCCATTTGTACCCACTCCTCTTTCCCTCCCATGACACCTGATTGCATGAAACACAGGCTGACCGAGCAGTGGGGTCCCATGGAGGAGGGAGCAGGCCTGAGAGCTGTAGGGGTTTGCCGCAGAGCCAGCCTCCCACCACTCCTCTACCACCTCTCCTGACCCTCTGGCCCTTTCTGGCCCTCCCTTTCCTGACTTTTATATTTTTCCTCTTTGTCTTCACTAGGGATCCCTAGGATTTCCTGGCTTTCCTGGAGCCGGTGGAGAGAAGGGAGCCCGGGTAGGCTGGGAAGAGGGAGCAAGGGTGGGGCTGCTCTGTGGGGAGCCAGGCCCTGGGTGATGTGCTCTCTGCTTCCTTCCACCAGGGCCTGTCTGGGAAGTCAGGGCCTCGGGGAGAGCGGGGTCCCACGGTGAGTGCAGGGGAGAGCGGGGCCCACGGTGAATGCAGGGGAGACCAAAAGGGTACATTGATTTTCTGACAACTCCTCTCCTCTCTTCCAGGGTCCACGGGGTCAGCGGGGGCCCCGAGGCGCCACTGGAAAGTCTGGAGCTAAGGTGAGTGGCTCTGGCAGGGCTCCATGCGTGGTCTGCCCCTTAGCCCAGCCCCCCACATCTCCTCTGACTCTGTTTCCCCCCAGGGAACATCGGGTGGCGATGGCCCCCACGGGCCACCCGGAGAAAGGGTGAGTGTGGCTGGCGTGCCCAGGTCCCGTACTCCCCAGGGGAGCCTGAGTGAGCAGCTCCCTGGCAGCCCAGCATCCCAGCCCATCCTCCAGACTCAACCCAGCTCTGTCTCTAGGGTCTCCCTGGGCCTCAGGGCCCCAACGGATTTCCTGGCCCCAAAGGACCTCCGGTAAGCTGACCTCTGACCTCTGGCCTATCTTGGTTCTCTGAATCCTTCTTGCCCATTTCCTTCCCTGCCTAGAATTCCCCTGACATCTGCACCTCTTCCAGGGCCCCCCTGGGAAGGATGGGCTGCCAGGACACCCGGGCCAGAGAGGAGAAGTGGTAAGCAATGCCCTGGCCCCCTTGGGCCTTCAGAGCGGTGGGGAAGGCCCACCCCGGGTTCTCCTGGCAATGGAGAGCATCCGGGTGCTGGACTCCGACCGCGGTCAAGGAGGCCATGGTGACCCTGCCTTCCTCTGGAGAGGGCACATCCGCCCAGGCCTGCTTGTGTTCCGACTGCTCTCTCATCTCTTCTTCTTTCAGGGTTTCCAAGGGAAGACCGGCCCGCCTGGTCCCCCAGGGGTGGTGGGACCTCAGGTATGTCTGCCTCTGGAGAGAGTGGACCCAGACCTGGTGCTGTGCACTATCCTCTCCCTTTCCGGGCCTGGGGTCTGGGGGCTGGAGCTCTGGTGCTGAGCCTCAGTGTGTTTCCTGGGCGGTTCTCATCTTCTTGGCTCAGAGAAGAGGTGGGTCCGCAATGGGACACAAGGTGGTGCAGGTGCTCCTCACTGGGGCCTGCACAGGGCTGGCTGGGGACCCCTGGCAGCTTTGGGCCAGGGTGAGGGGTCCTGGGGGGTATGTTGGGGTGGCCAGGTGGCTGCTTTGGGCCCAGAGGAATGGAAGGCCTGAGATTGGAGTTTCCCGGCCCCTTTCCAGGGAGCAGCAGGAGAAACCGGACCTATGGGAGAGAGAGGTCACCCAGGCCCCCCAGGGCCCCCCGGAGAGCAGGGACTGACGGGAACAGCTGGAAAAGAAGGCACGAAGGTCAGTAGGGGTGCTGGCTCCAGTAGCACACCAGCTAAGGGGGACCATGCGGAGACCAGCATGGCCCCTCGCAATGATGACAGGCAAATTCGTGAAGCGTTCCATAATTTTGGGCAAAGCAAGGGAAAAGGGGATGGGAGGAGACGGCATGGGGCAATAGGCACAGGATGCCATGCACAGTCGCTGTTTTATTGAATTTATACTTAAAACGTATATGGTGTTGCGAGCCAATGTCACCCCAATAAATTCAACTTAAAAAAAGTTCAGTAGAGGTTGAGCAGAGGGGAACTTGGGGACCAGGTTGGAGATTTGAGGGCATCAGTGATCTCTCTGCATAACTTGGGAGCATGGCTGTGGCTCATCACTTTTCCTCTCCTCCTAGGGTGACCCTGGCCCTCCTGGGGCCCCAGGGAAGGATGGTCCCGCTGGGCTGAGGGGTTTCCCAGGAGAGCGAGGCCTCCCTGGCACTGCTGTGAGTGTGACCCCAGAGATTGCCTGTAATGAGTCCCCGTGAACGCTGGCGCCCCAGAATCCCCCACTCCCTTCTCTCTCTGAGCCCGTCCCCACCCCACACCCTGTGTGTCTCCTGGCTTTGGCCCTGTGATGTCCCACTGCCTGTCTCTCATCTGTTGCTCCGAATCTCTGGCTCATAGGGTGGAGCCGGTTTGAAGGGAAATGAAGGCCCGGCCGGTCCCCCGGGTCCTGCGGTGAGCCTGGGGTCCCTGGGGACAGTGGGAGGACCAGGAAGGGGTAGGCGAGGAAGAGTGAGGAGCAGCACCTCCTCAGCTGGGATCAGCATGGGCTGCAGGGCTGTTTCTCCTGGGAACCCTGGCGGGTCCTCTGTGTGTAGGCTGTGGTCTCCTCTTTGGGGGTCTGACTCCATTTCCTCTCTTAGGGCTCCCCTGGGGAACGCGGTGCAGCGGGATCCGGGGGACCCATTGGCCCCCCCGGGCGCCCAGGACCTCAGGGTCCCCCTGGAGCAGCAGGAGAGAAAGGTGTCCCGGTGAGTGTGGGCCAGGTCTGTGCACCGCTGGGCAATGGGGCAGATCAGGCAGTGACTCCTCTCTCCACTTCCACAGGGCGAGAAGGGCCCCAGTGGCCCCACTGGCCGAGATGGCGTGCAGGGCCCTGTAGGGCTTCCTGGGCCTGCTGGGCCCCCAGGTGTGGCAGGAGAAGATGGGGACAAGGTGAGGGACCCACAGCCCTGGACCCAGGCTCTTTCCAGATGGCATTGCAGATCTGGACACAGCCCCCACTCCGCCTCCTACTGTCCCCCTACCCTGCCTCCTTCCCCTAACATCTCACCTGCCTCTCCTCCAGGGTGAGGTGGGGGACCCTGGACAGAAGGGCACTAAAGGGAACAAAGGTGAACATGTGAGTGTCCACGAGCTTTGAGTTCTGGCCTCTGGCCTGCACCCTCATTCCCGCCTGGCTGCACCCTGTCTTGGTGTCTCTGACGCTCTTCTCTCCCAGGGCCCTCCTGGACCCCCTGGACCCATCGGGCCTGTGGGGCAGCCTGGAGCTGCGGTGAGTGACTGACGCTGCTTGCTCCTGTCAGAGCCCACGGCTCCAGCTGCCTTTGGGGTTGGGGAGGGAGGAGGGGACTCTGGGCCTGCTGCCACCTGGGTGTGCATTTGTGGATAGAGAACACCAGAATGTGGTCATCTGTGTCCTTGTCCTTGCCTCCCCGCCTTCAGGGAGCAGATGGGGAGCCCGGGGCCCGGGGACCTCAGGGACACTTTGGAGCCAAAGGTGATGAAGGAACAAGAGGATTCAATGGGCCCCCCGGACCCATTGGCCTACAGGTGAGTTGGGGGGTGGAGAGAGGGGCTGAGAGTTGGGGTCAGGAGTCCCATTATGAGGGGGGAAGGGAGGTGGGGGGCAGGCCTGTGGGGTCTGAGGGAGGGAACTGGGTCTGGGGCGTGTTGCTCACTCGGGTCTGTGCCCTGTACACCTGCTCAGGGCTTGCCAGGCCCCTCAGGGGAGAAGGGAGAAACAGGAGACGTGGGGCCTATGGTGAGTATGACCCCAACTGGCTCCAGCCCCACCTCTGGTCACCCCCCACCCATTCAGCTCACCCTGGCACCCTGCTCCCTGGCCTGCTGCCCCTGCTCCTCTTCTTTTCCCGGGATCTCTGTCCTGCCCAATCCCCCACATTCTTGTGCACTCCCCTTCTCCCCTCCCCCGCCCCCGCTGTGTCCTTCGCTCCCCTGCTAGCTCTGGTGCATCTGTTTCTCTGCAGGGACCACCTGGCCCCCCAGGACCTCGAGGCCCTGCTGGACCAAATGGAGCTGATGTGAGTCCTCTCAGCCTCTGGTCCCTTCAGACCAATGTGGCCGGTCCTCTGCCTCCCATTCCCCCACGATAAACTGATCTCATCTCAGGTGCCACCTCTGGGAAGGCCTCCCACTGCTCCCTGCTGAGGGCTCTCATTCTGGCCCCGTCCCTGGAATGGCACCTTCTCCCCTGAGCTATGACCCCTATTTCTGTTTTCTTCCAGGGTCCTCAAGGTCCCCCAGGAGGTGTTGGGAACCTGGGTCCCCCTGGAGAGAAGGTAACTAGGAAGGGCGAATGGCCAGGGCCTGGAGTCTGCCAACGTTGGTTAGGGTCAAGAGAGAGGAGGTGTGGGGACTATCAGGAGTTTGGGGGAAGGAGGATTTTGACCCCAGTCTCCTTGCAGGGGGAGCCAGGAGAGTCAGGATCCCCTGGCGTCCAGGGTGAGCCAGGTGCCAAGGTGAGTGATGGCTTTGAGGTATTGTTCCCCATCCCCTTCACCCCCTCAACCCACTCCCCCTTTTCCCCAAGACCTGCTCCATGGTCCAGGAGTCCATGCCCCAGCCTTCTCCATGGGCCCTGTCCCTGGGTCTCTGTGAGTCCTGCCCCCCTTTACTGCAAGGGAAGGGCCGGGGACCACCATGGGCTTTCCTTTCTGTGTGCCTCCTTCAGTTGGGTCGGGGAGGGCCTGGGGAGCTGAAGGAGGCTTGGAAGCAGAGGCTTCCTTCAAGATCCCCTTGGGATCATCTGTACCTGTCACTCATCCTCCAGGGTCCACGCGGGGAGCGTGGGGAGAAAGGAGAGTCCGGGCAGCCGGGAGAGGCGGGACCACCAGGGCCTAAAGGCCCCACCGGGGATGATGGCCCCAAAGGGAACCCAGTGAGTTGGAGGAGGGACTGAGAAGAGGGTCCTATGACTGGGAGGCCTGGAATATGTGTGAGGATTGGAGTGTGGGGAGCCCAAGTGTGGGGTTACTGGGGAGGAAGGCTCTGGGAACAAGGTCTCCTGAGGAGGTTGTGGGGTCTAGAGCAAGACCCCACAGAGTGAGAGAACATGGGAGCCGGCTTTTAGTTAATCCTGGGAAGCGTGGGAGGCATGGAGGCTGGGGCGGGGCTGCCTGCAGAGGGCCTCTGGCTGTGCCTACGGGGTCTGCTTTGGCTCTGGGTGGGCTAGGTGGTTGCAGCCTGCCTTTTGTCCTCCCTCTGCCTTAGGGCCCTGTTGGCTTTCCTGGTGACCCTGGTCCTCCTGGAGAAGGTGGCCCTCGCGTGAGTCTTGGCCAGTGCGGGAAGGACAAAGCCTCTGTGGCTGCTGGGCTTGGGGTGTGGCCGGTGGCTGGAAGGAGGGGAGGGTCAGCAGCGTTCAGGTCATCCCAGCCAGGCTGGGCCCCCTCTGACCTGGCTTCTTCCCTGCAGGGCCAGGATGGTGCGAAGGGTGACCGTGGAGAGGACGGCGAGCCAGGGCAGCCAGTGAGTGACCAGTGCCCCCCCCCACCTCTGAGCCCACGTCTTCAGACCACTGCTCCTCTTCTGTGCCCCCTCCTGAGGGCCCCTGGCTAGAAGTTAAACCCTTGCCCACCCTTATTCCTCCCTCCTTAGGGGTCCCCTGGTCCCACTGGAGAGAATGGACCTCCCGGGCCACTTGGAAAGCGGGTAAGTGAGGTGGACACCTGGGGAGACACCTGGAGTCTTCAGGGGCACCCTCAGGTGGTAGGTGGAGGACAGGGCAACAGCAGGTGGCCTGGCAGGGAGATGCTGTATCTGGGTTGTCCTGGATGGGTGTGTATGTGCTGGAGCACATGTGTTTATAAGTGCTGTGCATATTTGGGTATGTTTATTTCTGGGGTTTCGTATGTAAGTTCTTGCCAGGGGTGTGGTGTGTACCCACCAATCAGAATAGATGGGGAAGGGCTAGCTTCCTGGCAGGGCTCACCTTTCAGTTGCTAGGGCAGGAGGTGGGTGTGGCTCTTCACCAGACGCTCAGGACCACGCCTATTCCCCCCCCACCCCCCATGATGGCCTCTGTGTCCTCATCAGCACCTTCCTTCCTGCCTCCACCTGCAGGGTCCTGCCGGCACGCCTGGTCCTGAGGGACGACAAGGAGAGAAGGGAGCCAAGGTGGGAGAGGCCACCCTGGATCCTGGAACGTCCCTCCATCTTCCCGCTCCTTTGCTCCTCAGAGTCCTCTGTCCACCTCCCCCTTCACAGCCCCACCCCTCTTGTGGGAAGGGCGTTTCCTCTACTTGCTCCTGCCCCCCCCCCCCATCCCCCGGGCTCCTGGGGCTTAGACCTATTTCCTGCATCACCCTATCTACCTTGGACTCCCTGCACCCCCGCTTCCTGCCCCTTAGAACAACTTCCTTATGTGTGTTTCAGGGGGATCCCGGTGCTGTGGGTGCCCCGGGAAAGACAGGGCCAGTGGGTCCTGCAGGCCCAGCAGGAAAACCTGGTCCTGATGGTCTGAGGGGGCTCCCGGGCTCAGTGGTGAGTCTGGAGGTAGAGGCTGGGCTGGGGTGCCATGGGAGGGGACACTCTGCCTGACCTGTGGGATCTCCTCAAATCTGTAGGGCCAGCAAGGTCGTCCTGGGGCCACAGGTCAGGCCGGTCCCCCAGGTCCTGTGGTGAGTGACTGGCCCGGGTGGGGTGAGGGGGGTGGAGGCCCTGGGCGGTGGGCATGGAACTGAAACCCTGGAGGAAGCAGGGAGTTGGGGGGGGGGAGGCTTGGTCTCATCTCTTCCTGGAAAGAGCGACTGTCTCTCTCCCCACAGGGACCCCCAGGGCTTCCTGGCCTCCGAGGTGATGCTGGGGCCAAGGGAGAGAAGGTGAGTGACAGACAAGTGGCCAGGTGTCTCCCCTCCCCCACACGGGCCCTCACCCCGAGAGGTGAGACCTGAGTTCCTTGTTCTGTCCTGGCCTCCAGCACCTGGCCAGCTTTCGGGCCTTAGGGAGGGCTCTTCACAGCCCTGGCTTCTGGGCTCTGAGCGTGGTCCCCAGCACCTGTCTCCTTTTTTCCCTGACCGCCGTCCTCTTCTCCAGGGCCACCCAGGTCTCATTGGGCTGATCGGGCCCCCTGGGGAGCAGGGAGAGAAGGGAGACCGGGGGCTTCCTGGCCCTCAGGGCTCTGCTGGACAGAAGGGGGAGACGGTAAGGAGAGGGCGTCGTCCTGGTGGGATGCGGTGGGGATTCCTGTTGGGGCTGGGCTGGAGTGTGGGGAGTAGAACCCAGGTGAATGAGGCCCCCCTTCACTAGGGCATCCCTGGAGCCTCTGGTCCCACTGGTCCTGGAGGGCCTCCTGGCCTCACTGTGAGTACCATCTGTTCCTCCATGAAACCCTACCCAATGGCTTCCATGGCAAGGCCAGCCTGACAGGCATAGGAGTTTCCCCCGAGTATCCTTACCCAGCAGCGTCTCCTCCCCTTCCCAGGTCTCCGGTCCCCATGTTCCCCCATGCCCTCCTGTAATCCCCATGCCTGGTGGACTCCTGGCCTTGCCTCTCCATTCCTGTGTCCTGACCTTGCCTATGTGACCGTCTCTTTCTTGTTTCTCATTTCACAGGGACCCGCTGGCCCCAAGGGAGCCAAAGGAGCCACAGTGAGTGAACCCTGACCTGCCCGTCCCCACGCTGGGTGTGGCACTGTCTCTCCAGAGCAGTGCTCCCCCCAGGGGATCCCCTCACTCTCAGCCTGGATACAGAGTTGACCCCACTGTGACCTTGACCCCTCCATGACCTTGTTTACTCCTTTGGCAGGGCCCAGCAGGACCCAAGGGAGAGAAGGGCGTCCAGGGCCCTCCGGGACACCCGGTGAGTTAGGAGGCCTGGCCCGCTTCCCTGGCGTCCCTCTCTGTCCTGTACCTTCTTTGCTTTACCCCCATCCTCTCCGTCTGTCCCTCCACCAGGGCCCCCCAGGTGAGGTGATCCAGCCCCTGCCCATCCAGATGCCCAAGAAGACTCGGCGCTCAGTGGATGGAAGCCGCCTGATGCAGGAAGATGAGGCCGTGCCGACTGGGGGGGCTCCAGGCAGTCCTGGGGGGCTGGAGGAGATCTTTGGCTCGCTGGACTCCCTGCGGGAGGAGATTGAACAGATGAGGCGGCCGACAGGGACCCAGGAGAGCCCTGGTCGCACCTGCCAGGACCTGAAGCTCTGCCACCCAGAGTTGCCCGATGGTCAGTGTCAGCCCCAGGGCACACAGGAACCACTCTGAGCGTGACGAGCAGAGTGGTGTTGGGTGGGGGTGAGGGGACTAAAACAGTGGCTTCCTATCAGCACCAGAAATGGACATGGTCCTGCCAGTGTGCAGCAGCCACTGCCAGCCTGCCATCTGCAGGAATAGATAGCATGCGTGTGCACAGGGCCTGCATTCACACAGCCGGATGAATGCAGGCCCTGCAAACCTATAGCCAATGCATGTGCAAACCTATAGCCACACATGTGCGAACCTACAGCCTCACACCCATCATGATCAGGAGCCTGGGATGCTGCTGGCAGGGTGTCAGGGATGGGGGCTGTGAGGAAAACTAAAGTGCAGGACTGTACTAGGGGTTCTGGTGGGAGAGCAGGGGCTGGAGGCTCTGAGCGTGTAGGGAGGGCTGGGGATATGGTGCAAAGAGCTTCTTGGGTCTGAGCTCCCCGCCCCCTCCCCTACAGGAGAGTACTGGGTGGATCCCAACCAGGGCTGTGCCCGAGATGCTTTCCGGGTGTTCTGCAACTTCACGGCTGGCGGGGAGACCTGCGTGCTGCCCCGGGATGATGTCACACAGGTGCGGCTGGCCCAGCGCCTTCCCTGTGTGTGGGGTGGTTCTGGGTTCCCTGGCATCGCCCTCCATTCCTGGTCCCTCTTCATTCCTGTGCCTTCCTCCTTCCTCCTCACCAGCCCCCATGCTCACTACCCCCACAACCCAAGGCAGACATTCACCTGTCCTGCACCCCAGTCTCCTGGCTCCCACTCAGGCATTTCTCTCAGCGCCCTTCCTATTCCCTGTCCATGCTCGGCCTAGCCACTTCTGGCCTTGACTGCAGCCCCTCTCCTCCAGTTCTCCTATGTGGACTCTGAGGGCTCTCCGGTAGGCGTGGTCCAGCTCACCTTCCTGAGGCTGCTCAGTGTCTCCGCCCACCAGGACGTCTCCTACCCGTGCTCTGGGCTGGCCCACAATGGCCCCCTGAAGCTCAGGGGGGCCAACGAGGATGAGCTGAGCCCTGACACCAGCCCCTACGTCAAGGAATTCAGAGCCGGCTGTCAGGTGGGAAGGGAAGTGGGAAGAGCTCAGGTGGGGGTGCGGGGTGGGGAGGATAGAAATGGGGTTCACCTGCGTGCAGACAGCAGCATCACCAAGTACACACATTTACACAGGTGACTCATCAGAAGACACAGGGGTGGGCAGTCCTAGGTCCAGTGGGGTCACAGGGTCACACAGGTACATGCACATGTGAATCAGGCCAACTAATATCACTCCCTCCCCCTCACACATATACACACATCCCTGTGGAGCAGCACAGACTCACTCACCACCACAGGTGGCAATCTCGAAGACCCCCCGCCCTAGGGCACACTCCCCCCTACCCCGCCCTGCCCTGGCCACAGGCACATACACCTCCCTGCCTTTCCCGTCATGGGACGCGCTGGGGGAATCATCGCTCACCGTGCTCAGAGAAGAGGCCAGCCTGGGCTGTGCCTTCCACCCAGCTCACCCCTCCTGTCTCCCCCTCCAGACACAGCAAGGCCGGACAGTGCTGGAGGTGCGGACCCCTGTGCTGGAGCAGCTACCAGTGCTGGATGCCTCCTTCTCAGACCTGGGGGCCCCCCCGAGGCGGGGTGGGGTGCTGCTGGGGCCTGTCTGCTTCATGGGCTAGGATTTCTCGGTCTGACCCTGTCAGTGGAAACCAGGCCCCTGGAGCCCCACCACATCAGCTCCAGGCCACCTCCCAAGAGGGCTCCTCACCAGCTGGGGCCCTGGGTCAGGGCACAGAGAGCCCCCCTCAGGGGTAGGCCAGGGGAGGGGAGAGTGGTGCCAGGCCACCCCAGGCAGGGGTGGCATCTGGGGCTCAGGGCCTCCCACCTGGAGCCTGTGACCTGTTAGACAGCTGACACACTTATTTAAAACTCACATCCCAATCACCCCAAACAAGAGGAAGAGAAGAGAAAGGACACTATGTATTTTGTATTTAAAAGTAATTATATTAATTATTTAAAGAGTGGAAAACTGAATAACAACAAAGATAGAGATGCTGACCAGATCAGCGGGCCTGGGACAGGGCTCTGCAGGGATGACCCTGGTCCCGTCCTTGCCTCAGGGCTTCCCCAGTGACTCGAACCCCACTCCTGCCCAGCCCTGTAGCACCCACTGTGAACATTGGAATACACATCTCTTGCCTCAGGGCTCTCTCATCTCCACTTCCTGGGTGTTTGGCTCACGACCCACACACATCTCTCCTTCACCTGGCTGGGCCTCGAAGAATGGCTGCTACCTGGGGGGAAGGGATAGTGAGGGGGTGTGTGGGGCCTGGGTGCACCGACTGCTGAGGCATCAGATCGACATCAGCTGGGCAGTCACCAGGCCCTGAGCCCCTGAGGATCCCCGTGGCCATCTTGGCCCATCCTCCCCCGGGGTACCCCTCCCTTCCCTGATCCTGCAGTTGAAGGGATCATGTGTGGCCATGGGTGGAAGGGCCTCCCAGGACCCTGTCTAGCCCTATACCCAGCGTCCGTTCTGACTGATGGTTAAAAATGTGATTGTTTCCTCCTAGGGTGTATGTGTGGTGCTGTGTTGTTACTTCCATCCCCCACAATCCCCTATCCAACCCCCATTCTTCCAGGCTCAGCTGTAGCCAGAAATGGATGGCTTAACCCCTGTTCCCTGGAGGGCCTGTCCAGCTGGGTGTCAAAAGTGTGTCCCCGATTCTAGCTGACACCCGTGCTGGCCTGGTTCCTGGCCCGTCCCCCTCTTTAGGGACTTCAGGCCAGGAAGGGTGGCCAATGCGGAGACTGAGGCTCATCTCCGTAACAACGTTCCCACACCTGTAGCTCTGGGCCTCCCGCACGCCCTCCCCCAGGCTCGCCCCTCCGTCCTAAAAGGCGGGGCGGAGGCCCGCGTTGTGCCCAAGCCCTGGTTGCGTCTTTCCCGGCTGCGCCGGGTGTCAGGATGCCCAGTCCCCGCCTCCTCCCACCTGGGGCCGCCCCGCCTCCCCACGGCCCTCGGGCTCACTCCGCCGGCAGCTCGGCGCGGTCCCTCTAGCGGGCCTCCCGCCTCCCACCGGGCTTCTTGCGGAGCAACGCGCTTCCTGGCTCCCGCCCATCTGGCGGATTCCAGGACCTCGGCCCACTCACCCCTTCCGCGCTGGCTGGCTGGCTGCGGGGCTGCAGGGAAGGGTGTGCGCGGGCGCGCGGATGTGTTCTGGGTTCGCGTCAGCTCCCGGAGGACCCCGTCCCCCGCCCCTTGCAGCCTCCCTTCTTCTTCCCGCGGACCTCCGGGGGCATCGCCTGGATCGACCTGGTCCCAAGGACAAAACCCCAAACCCTGAGTGCAGGAGCTAACTCCTCCGAGCAAAGATCTCCCGGATGGTAGGGCGTGGTGGGTGGGGGTAGGGTGGGGAGGGGTGTGTGTGTCTGGAAACCTGCGGAGGAAAACGGGTCGCAAGCGAAAACCCCTCCGCGCCCGCCCTCCGGCGCCGCGCGTCTCTCTGCCTCTGCTGCCCCCTGGTGCCAGCGTCCAGACCTTCGCCCGCTAAAGGGCCCGCGGAAGGGTTCTGGCCCCCAAGACGTCCCCCAAGCTCTACCCTCCTTCGTCACCCACTCACCGCGACTCCGCCCAACCTAGGAAGGGACGGATGGGAGGGAGGCCCCGATCTCGTCTATTTGGGATCAGGACGGAGTTTCGGGGACCTCCCCCCCACCACGCCCTCCATCTCAATCTCCAACCTGACAACCCACCTTCCTTTCCAGGCTTCCGTGAAGAAATAATCAGACCTAAGTAGACACTGCCCACTCCCCTCGCCTGCACCCCGCCCCCCCCCGCTGCCCCCTGCTCCCCAGGCACGCCCTGCCGAGCGGAGGCTTCTCGGCTTCTCTCTGCGATTGGAGCCAAACCCACGGAGGTCGTGCTGGAGCGCAAAGGGACCAGGCTCCAAAGATCACTTCTGGTCTGACGCTCTGGGCTCAGAGGGCTTTTCTCCGCGGACACAATGCCACACAGTCGCTCAGATAACATTTATACGCGGCGTTAGGTGCCCTGGCCAATCCACAAACGCCTAGTTTACCAGCGACTCTGTGCCAGGGGCCGCGGAGGGCGCCGGAACCACAGCCCGCTCTCGGCAGCAGGACTTCTCCCGCAGGGCAAGCGGGGCGCCCGAGGGAAAGATGAGAGGAGTGTGAAGGCCGGGCTCCAGAGCTGCGGTTTGGGGTGGGGCTGGGCTTGTTAATGCAGATTCCCCGGCACTTGGGTATGTGGGACTGGCAGTGGCTCTTAGTGGCTTCTGGGGACATAAAGGAGGGAGAGGCCGAGACCTTGAGGATCTGGGGTTTGATTGGGTCAGAATATAAACTGTAGGAGGGCCTGGGTTCTTGACTGCCTCTTAAGGGAGTTTAACTTAAACCCAACAAGGAAGAGGGAGTCCTCGATGGTGTTTCAAAAGGCGAGGGAGCTGATGGAGCTGTGTGCTACCAAGGCCCCACTCAAGGTGGAGGAGGGTGGAGGAACTGGAGGAATCCACAGAGCCAGCAGGCTGGGGGATGGGTCCTCTAGCCTGTGACGCCCTGGAGCTACTTCTCAGACTTGGGCTGACATTTTGGCCTCTGTGACTTACGGTTAAAAACAACTTGTAGCATTTGGACCACTTAGATCACTGTACCTGCGTATCCCAGAAGTACCTGGGCCATCTATCCCACCCTCTTTTCCTTTGGCCACACTCTATGCTGGATTTGCAGTTTCTGAATGGTCAGGTCAGAGGTCCCGTGGAGAGAAGACAGGGAAGGGAATGGGTCAAAGCAAGGCTCTCGCTGCCTCAGAAAGAAGTCCCTGGGTAGTAGGGGTGCTTGCCCTCCCCTTGCCTGTGTTTTCTTTTTCTCATCTCCCAGGTAGTTCGTGGGAACTGGCATTGCCAGGACAGTGCCAGCTTGTGGGGAAGACCTGTCCCTTCATTCATATTATTGAATGAAGACCGGGGACACCTATAGGGGCACCTCCTTTATACCTGCCCCCAAATAGCCGGATGAGTCCAACTCGGTGAGAGCCAGCCACCGCACCACCTTCCCTCAGTTGCCTGGCCACAGCAGTCATTTAATAGGATATACACTGAGTGGCCAGATTATTATGTATTCAGAGATCATAATAATCTGGCCACTCAGTGTATACTGTATATATACATATACTTCACTGGGCCCCCAACCATGGGCTCTCTATTCTTGAAGTCAGCATCTCTACTAGTTTGTTCTGCCTCTTTCTATTAGCACATCTTGCTTCCACGCTGAAGTATTTTGATTCCCAATAAATAAATGGGCAGCTTTCCAAAGCATAATAGGTAAAAGCCACGTGGGATACTATGGTGGCTGGAGCAAATGTCACGTTCCAGGTCTCACCACTGCATCTGTAAGAGTTTGGATTCCACAGAGGCTCGGACCAAAGTGTGTGGCTCCTGGCTCTATATTCCTGTGTGTGCACGTCCCCACAGGCCTGTGCTAATTCTTCTCACTGAGTAAGGTATACCTACATTGCTAGTGCTCTTAGAGATTTCTTATAACTCTGCAACTTTCCACTTGTGATTATTTTTACGAATACCTCAAGATTTTTCTTTTCAAAATTAAAAATATGTAGAAACAAACAAAAACTAAAAACTAAGAAACATGTTTGGGAGAAGATGGGAGGCGGTGCCATGTTTAATTGGAGTCCTGGCAGTCAGACAGCAAAGCTGCAGAGGCAGGCGGCCTGGCTGAGCAGACCTAGGGCCGATGGTGGCTCTAGTAGTAGCACGGTCAGCGGCTGGCAGGAGACCTCTCTGTATTCCTAGTAAGGGCTTCTCTTTTATTTATTAATTATTATTTATTTATTTATGTTTGTGTGTGTGCGAAAGTCGTTTTTGTTGTTTAAAATATTACATATATTAGTACATATATCTCCTTTTTTTCCCCCATTGACCTTGCCCCAGTCTCCCTTACCTGCTGTCACGTGCCCGCATCCATCCCTCCCACTCCCCAGTGTCTTGTGTCCATTGGTTGTGCTTATATGCATGCATACAAGTCCTTTGGTTGATCTATTTCCCTCCCTCCCCAACACTCCCCAGCCTTCCCGCTGTAATTTGACAGTCTGTTCAGTGCCTTGGCTTCTCCTTCATTTAGCTTCCAGTGGTGCTCTGCTTCTAACTGGGCTACTTAATTTGAGCATCAGTTTTCTCATCTGTAGACTATAAGGGACTAGTTCCCACTTATGACACCTTTGCCCTGGAAAGACAAGGGAGGAACTGCCACATTGCCCTGGTTACCGTGACACACCGGCACCCGGGCCAGAGTGCCCCTTACCTCCTGATCTCAGAGCTGTCAGCACCCCATGCTTTTTGAGTTTTTGTTACAATCAGCTGTTTGTAATGCATTTTGTTACAGTTTTTTGTTACAAAAATCTGATTCAGAACAGTTTAACTTCCAAAGGGAATTTATTATGAAATATTGGGGTATTCAGGATTTGGAGGAAGGGTTGACTCTATTAGGAAAAGCAAAGACAATTCTGGGACCTCATGGCTTCTTGATAGACTTTGTCCCTGGAGCAGGGCCACGACCACCACCCGGCTGATCTGCTCTCAATCTCTGTGTCTCTGGGTGCCAAGGCTCAGATTCCTTGAGGCCCAATCTGGTTGGCTTAGTTGTTGGGTCAGCTGTCTCCCTGAGAACCCATGAACCCACTTTCCACAGTTGGGGGCCCAGTGAAATATATATATATATATACAGTATATACTGAGTGGCCAGATTATTATGATCTGTGAACACATAATAATCTGGCCACTCAGTATATATCCTATATAATAAAAGTCTAATATGCAAATTGTCCCCTCAACCAGCCGTCGAGCGAGTGATTTTTGCTTTGAAATACGAGCAACATTTGAGATAGGAGTAATCGCAAGGATTGGCCGGCTGCACACGACCCACCGGTTTACCGAGACTCGAACGTCTCATAGTTTCCCACGCCTCAAGGTTACGGAATGAATTAAACTTGTATCTCGAGGTACCACTGTGTATTTCATGACTGTGTTGGTCAAAGATAATATATTAATATTGTAAATTAAGATATTCATCTTAAAAGTTTATTTTGTATTTTAAAAGAAATGTAAACATTTTCATGAACCCAAAAAATATTGTGGGTCCTATACATGGTGTCTACTATGCCTAATAGATAAGTGGACCCTGATTGTGTCTTATTAATAAAAACCCCCTTTCCTGTTTACTGGGTTTGTCTTGATCAGCGATTTTCAATTGGTGTGCCACAAGAATTTTTAAAACATGTAGCACCTGACTATACAGGGGCACTGACCTCTTTCCCTTAGGTCTGTGGTCGGCAAACTCATTAGTCAACAGAGCCAAATATCAACAGTACAACAATTGAAATTTCTTTTGAGAGCCAAATTTTTAAAACTTAAACTTCTTCTAACGTCACTTCTTCAAAATAGACTTTCCCATGTAGTCATAATTTGTTGAAGAGCCACACTCAAGGGGCCAAAAAGCCACATGTGGCTTGTGAGCCACGGTTTGCTGACAATGGCCTTAGGTTGTCAAGTAAAAAAATGGTAACAGCCAACACAATAATAGCCGTCCAATGGGAATGAATCAAAATTTATGTCGGTGGAATGGTGCTGCCACAGCCTCCACATTTGGCCACATCTGTTTTGACCCATGTCCTTGTGTATGCCTACCCATTACTCCAATCCTTTCATTAAGAATGTTGGAGTATTCCCAAAGTGTTGACAAGTTCACTTCTTGTTTGTTCCAAGTCCAGATCCCACTGTTGCCTGTAGGTGGAGATAGGTCCTATTTAATACTCTCCAGTTTTAAAGGACATTTTAGCTGTGGTTGAGCATCAGCCTATGAACCAGGATATCGCAGTTGGATAAAATGACATAAGTAAATATGACTTCTGTCATGGTCTTAAATATTAATTAAAATGATTAACAAAAACCCTAATGAACTGTATTCTAAACCAGACCTATGTCTGAAAAACTGATATACACATATCTTTGATCTTTTGAAACTCAAGATTTACTTCCCACTGACTGACTCAGAAGGAGTTTAAGGTGATCTGATGAACACAGAGTTATGGGATGTCTGCTTCCATAAGCTGAGGCAAATAACAATATAAAAAATACCTATAGACCTAACTAGTTTGGCTCAGTGGATAGAGCGTCAGTCCCAGACTGAAAAGTCTCAGGTTAGATCCTAGTCAAGAGCATGTACCATGGTTGTGGGCACATCCTCAGTAGGGGGTGTGCAGGAGGCAGCTGACCAATGTTTCTCTCTCATCGATGTTTCTAACTCTCTATCCCTCTCCCTTCCTCTCTGAAAAAAATCAAAAATATATTAAAAAAACTATAATATATTATGCTCTTATGTCTTATTTATAATCCTGATCTTATGGTGATTGTTAAACTTGGAAAATATTCTTAGTGATTGACATGCTTTGTCCTGTATGAATTTTAGTAGCAGATGCAGGCTCAGCCCTGGCTGGTGTGACTCAGTTTGTTGAGCGTCCTCTCATGCACCACAAGGTCGTCAGTTTGATTCCCTGTCAGGGCACGTGCCTAGGTTGCAGTTTCCATCCTTGGTTGGGGTGTATACGGGAGGCAACTGATCAATGTATTGCTTTCACATTGACATTTCTCCCCCTCTCCCTCTTCCTTTCCCTCTCTCTAAAAACATCAATAAAATATATTTTTTAAAAACTCAGGCTCAGTGTCAGTTCCACCTGGGATTACTAGGAGTAATGGTTTCATACCTCCCTGATAAGAGTACAACATGAACTTGGGCACAACAATGAAATAAAGCAAATTTCAGGAGGTCTGCTATCAGTTGTCCTCATACTCAACAAGAAGGATTGATTACCACCAAGAAATTTATTTCTCCATGCCTGGATAAAATGACAGTGACATCCCAGGCTCTTCACTGGAAGCAATGGTCACCAAACATAAACATGGTCACATGACCATGTCTTCCTGTCAAGAAGAAAGGAGGACCATGGTGTTGGATTTAGGTGGTTGATGTTCCTCAGGGAAGGACACTTGATAGATGGGAGAACTTGAGAAAGCAGCAGCACATTGTATTAAAAAGCAGGAACCCAGAAACTGGGGTCAGGGGGACGATTTAGGCATGATGTCCTTTTGAAGGTGGGAGGTTTCCGGGCAACAGAAGTATCAGAAATCCTTGTCCCAAGGCTGCAGTGACGCTTGAGGTCAGCTCAGCAGCCCTGGGAAAAAGAAGAGGAATTAAAGACAACCGAGCTCAGGGCTATATTCCTTTCCCTCTAGAGTCCCAGGACAGAAAAATTTCCAGAGAGAGGCTGAGTGTTGGTCTGGTGAGCAATGAAAAACAGTTTCTGACGTTTCCTTCGGCCCTGGGGCAAAGCTCACTGCTTGCACCTGCCCAAAGGTGAACATGGACCAAGAGTTGGGGGGCAACTGGCTCAGCCTAAGAAAGAGGGACAGCCTCTGAGAGTTTCTCCAGGCTAAGAGCACCTCCTAGGACACCTCCTGAACACAGATGCTCATTAAACGCTCCCAAATGCATTGCACCCCAAGAAGGAGGAAAGAAAGAGATACTACCTGTTGACTGAGGTCCTTGTGGTCCTGAAATGAAAGTGAAGGCAAGTTGAATTTAGTAATTGAGATAGTAAAGAACAACAGCATCTTAGAAAGGTGTACAAACATTTGCATCCCACATCACTGGGAATGAAAGCAGGATACAATCTGGAGACTTAAGCTGACCCCAGGCAAGGAGCATCCTGCAGGATAGCGCAACAGTGCAGCAGCCTCAGGCATGCTGCTGGGCCAAGATCTCAATCAAGCATCTTCCCGCCCACATGGCTGCCATCGCCTGACCGGAATCTGATTTCAATGGCCTCATTTGCTTTTCTGTCTCAACTTCATCACTGACTGAGACAGTCGAAGGGCAACATCAACTGCTTTCCAGAAGGTTCTTACCTTGTGAGCCTCTGAAATGGAGAGTGACGCTCACCACGAAAGCGATGAGCCCCAGCACAAAGCCCCCAACTCCGATCAGCATCTTGCTCCAGGCAGAATCTAACTGAGCCTCTGGGAAGGACAGATCTGGGTCAGTCTCTCCTCCACCTGCTGCAATGCCCCCGACACCTGGAGCCTGATCTGGTGCACCATGGAGGGAAGTGGAGGACAGTTGAAGCTTGGAACGCTGGGGAAGGAGTAGATGTGGAAAGCACCTCAAAGTTCTGCGTCTCATCCTGGTGATGCCCACAGGAGGCAAATGCTGGTTTTGGTCAACCCATGGGGTCCAAGCATAAGGGACTGAAGGGAAATAGAAGGGAGAGGCCAGGTCCTGGCTGAGGGCCAGTTGTGAAGGTGAGTGCTTTCCTGTCAAGGACAAGTTCTCTAAGACCCCTCTCCCCTCCCCACTCCCCTGCAGGGATAAATGCAGCCAGATCCCTGCTGCTCCCAGCCTAGACTACAGTTAGGGGGTTGGTGTGGGCACATGAGGTGGTGTGACCCCGATGGGTAGGGAGAGGATCCCAGAGCCTGGAGCCCAGAGGGTCATCAGGGAATAACTCACTCCACTCTACAGTGACAGCACTGTCCAGGCTGGGGTGCTCCACGCAGTAGGGGTAGACATTCCCCTGCTGAGGGGCCATTTCCAGCATCACCAGGATCTGGAAGGTCCAGTCCCTGTTATGGATCAGGTTGGTGGACATGACGCCTGCTTCTTCTTCCTGTCCATTCAGGAACCAGCGGACTTGAACATGGCCTGGGTAGAAATTGGTCATGTGGCGGACAAGCAGGTTGGGGTGCTGCAGGGGCCCCTTCTTGGAGGGGGACACTTTCACTTTAGGCTGGACTGAGAGTGGGAAAAAGAATCTTGTGACAATGCAGACAGTTAACACAGTGCATTTAGAAGATTTCTTGCAAATTGACTTCTAGAGGTTAAACGTAAGTATTTCATCTGTTAAGCTATTTGGAGGCAGAATATGGGAAACAATAGAAGTTGCAATGTCCCAAGGACGAGCTTGTCATACATGATAAAGAAAGAGCAGGGAATAGAAGAGGGTCAAATTGGCACTTTCTCCAGAAATGTAGGCTGTAGTCACTAAAGTTGTGAACAGAAATGTTGAACCAACTATGAAACTATCTAAATTTACATTTCCCATCTTGTTCAAAAGGATGCACACTCCTTCCAGTTATGACCGTGGAGTCAGAATATGTTCAGTCAGTAGGACATCAATCTGATGTCCTCATTAAAAAGAGGTGAAGTATTGAAGTACCTTGATTTGTTTTTTATTTACCTCTATGTTTCCTGGCCATCTCAACCAAGGATAGTTTCCAGCAAGATCCACAAACCCATGTTCTCAGTTCTTTTTTGTTGGATTAACTGGGAGCCTGCCCTTTCCCATGTGGTCTGGCCCCTATGCCCGGTTAAGCCCTTTGGATTCCTGTCACCCAGCCTGGGACAGCTGGGGCTTGAAGATGGGAAAGAAAGCATGCCCTTCTCTGCCCCAAGTCCACCCTGCTGGCCTTCCCCGCCCGCCCTGCCCACCTCTGTGCTCCAGGGTGAAGGCCCTGTCCAGCTCATAGTTGTGTCTGCACACCACATCCACCGTGCCCCACCCGCAGCTCCAGGAACTCCCTCTGGATGTTCCAGTTTCTGGAGGTTGTGCGCCCAGCTCGGTCACAGCCACAAACATGCCCACGGTGCTGTCGAGCAGCACGAACACATCTCTGTTGTAAACGTATCGCTTCAGGAAGTGGTGCATCCTATTTGACTCGTAGCAGTTCCTCATCCTCTGGTATACATGGACTTCTGAGAGTGAGAAGGACCATGTGGCTTAGCGGGCTGCCCACCCAGCTGTGCCCTTTGCTGTTGAGGATCAATCCCCAGTAGGGGGTGTGCAGAAGGCAGCTAATCAATGATTCTCTCTCATCATTGATGTTTCTATCCTCTTTCTAAAAAAGTAAAATAAATAGAGGAGAAACCAAGATGGCAGCATAGGTGAACACCTATACTGCTGCCTCGCACAACAATTTCAAAACTACAACTAAAAGACAGAACGGACATCATCCAGAACCACAGAAAAGCTGGCTGAGTGGCAATTCTACAACTAGAAGGAAAGAGAGGGGCTCGTGGAGACTCAGAGGAGCTGCAAAAAGCTGAGGTATGGAGTCACATGGGTGGAGAGGATGGGTGGTGGAGGGCCTGGTTGGCTTCCTCTATCAGGAGGGAGATGGAAACTCCCAACTGCACTGAACCCCAGTTCTGACTGCACTGAGCCCCAGTTCCGGGCAAGACTAATATGGGGGCGGGGAGGGTAATCTGGGCTGTCCAGAAAAGTCAGGAGTGCACGGAAACTCAGCAGAGCCTCAAAAGGCAGAGGTCTGAAGGCGCATGCATGAGTGAATACAGAGAGGACTAACTGCTGAATGTGCAGCTGTCTCTCTCTAGCAGGAGGAAGATGGAAACTCCTGATTGCACTGAATCCCTGTTTTGACTGGAGTGAACTCCAATTATGGGTGAGACTCATATAGGGGGGAGTCTGGACTGTTGGGAAAAGAGAAGAGTGCACAGAAACTCAGGGGAGCTGTGAAAGGCAGTGCACACATGAGTACGTGCAGAGAGGACTAACTGCTGATTGTACTGCCAGCTTTATCTAGCAGGAGGAAGATGGAACCTCCCGACTGTGCTGAACTCCAGTTCCAACTGCACTGAACCCCATTTTGGGGTGAGACCCTGGGGACCCAGACTCATACGGGTCCCTAGAATGCACGGAAACTCAGGGGAACTGGAGCAGCTGCTCCCATGGTCCCACTCTCTGACCCTTGCTCCTCCACATCTCCTCTCACCTGCAGGCACAGCTCCACAGCTGAGCTGCCCCAGTCAGTCTCTGCCCACCTGAGTGTGAATGTCAGAAATCTCCTTCCTTCTGTCCAAGACGTGGGTGCAGCGGGATGGGGTTTGAGCAGATGGTTTTGGGAGTTTTAAATGCTATTAGCCCTAGAAGTTGGGGAAGATGCCAAAGGAAACTCGATTTTCAGAAAGAAGAGGGACTGGCTTTATGGGTGGAGATGGCGAGATTGGGGAATTTTAACATAGACGACACCATCCTTGTGTTCCCTGTTCTGCTTGCCTAGGCTTGGTGGGGAACTGGAAGGAAAGGGGCCATTTCCTGCTTCCCACCTCCTCTCTGGCCCGGGCTTGCCTGGTTCTGTGGAAGGGCCTCCGCCTGGAGCACAGGTTGGCTGTGTGACCCTGGGGTCTCTGGTTCCGGTCTCCGATGTTGGAATGTCACCCTGACCCTTGGTGATGGCTGAGCCCCCAGAGCCATTCCTGGCCTCCAGGTGCATTGTGTCCAGCAGGCACACCTGCTCTCTTCTTCCTCTGGTGGGAGGTGTGGCCCCTGGATGATGTGGGGCCCTCACAGCCTCTCTGTGGGTTGGGATGCCCCCTCCCGGTCATTCCCCTAAGACAGGCCCCCAAGAGCAGAGGCTCTGCACTTACCTGGGGTGTCTCTGCCCTGAGCCTAAGGAGAGCTCAACATAGCCAAGGGCATCATCAGAGCTGCCATGCAGGGAGCCCCAGCAGCCTGCGGGACCACCATCCTGGGTCCCAGGGGGAAGGCATGGCTGAGAGATTCACAGGAGGAGCAGCGTGTACTCGGTGGGCCTCCCTCCTCCAATATTAGAGTCCATGAGCGGGGACAGCCCCTGCCTCCTGGGTGTGGCCAGATTCCTAAAAGGGAACCAATGAGCAGGACTTGTCCCTCCAGGCAGAGGGCGGGGTAAAGCACATGACCCTTCAAGGTGTAAGGGCCACTGAGGATGGTGAGGAAAGGGGTCCTCGCATGAGGAACTGGGTGAGTTGCGGGCTTGTTTCTGTGCTTCCCTTGCTGGGTGCAGACACCAGCATTCCAGACCCGCTTTGGAGCAAGCACCCCACCCCCCACCCCTGCATGATGAGTTCTGGAGGTGGGCAGGCCTGAGCAGTTACAGGTCGGGGGGCTGGACCCCCTACCTCAAAACTCCGAGGACCATCTTTTCTTTGCTTTCCAATATTATTTTTGTAATGTAATTAATTAATTAATTTTGGAGGGAAAGGAATGGAGAAAGAGGGAGACAAACATTAATTTGTTTTTCCATTTATTAATGCACTCACTGATTGATTCTTGTATGTACTCTGAATGGGGATTGAACCCCAAACTTTGGTGTATTGGGAAGATGCTCTAACTGAGCTACCCAGCCAGAACTTTTTTTTGTAAATTTTATTTTATTTACTTTAACATTTTTGACAGTATTACTGATGTCTCCCATTTCCTCCCCCCTTTGCTTCTTTCCACCCAGTCTCTGCCACCCCCACCCCCATGCCTTCATCACACTATTGTCTTTGTCCATGGACTATGCATACATGCATGTATATTCTTTGGTTAATCTCTCCCAGTTCCCACCATGCTCCTCCCTTCTGAGATCTGACGGTCTGCATCCATGCCTCTGGGCCTATATTTTCATCAATTATTTTGTTTACTAGAGGCCCAGTGTATGATATTTGTGCATGATATATTAGTGGTTGCTGGTCAAGGGCACCTCCCTTCCCCCGGCCATCTGCTTCCACTGTTGCTGCCAGCCTTACTCCCTGGTCAAACTCCAGGTCAAACTCCTGAGCAAAGGAACAATTTGCATATTAGGCTTTTATTATGTAGGATTAGATACCACATATAAATGACATCATTTGATATTTGTCTTTTTCTAACTGGATTATTTCACCTAACATAATAATCTCTAGAGTCATCCAATCTGTCTTAAAAGGCAAGAGATCC
>JAAGEH010000019.1:125836-144262 GCA_011751065.1 Lasiurus cinereus | reverse complement strand
CCTCCTCCTCCTCCTCCTCCTCTTCTTCTTCTTCTTCTTCTTCTTCTTCTTCTTCTTCTTCTTCTTCTTCACTGCTGCATAGCATTTTATTGTGTAAATGTACCACAGCTTCCCCCCCACCCCTACTGATGGACACTTGGGCTGTTTCCAGATCTTAGCTATTGTAAATTGTGCTGCTATGAACATAGGGGTGCATACATTCTTTCTGATTTGTGTTTTAGAATTGTTGTGTTATATTCCTAGAAGTGGGATCACTGGGTGAAATGGCAGGTCCATTTTTAATTTTTTAAAATACATTTCTATTAATTTTAGAAAGGAAGGGAGAGGGATAAAGAGATAAAAAACATGGATTAGAGAAACATCAATCAGCTGCCTCCTGCATGCCCCACACTGGAGATTGAGCCTGCAACCCAAGCATGTGCCCTGGCTGGGAATCAAAACAGGGACCTCTTGGTGCATGGGTCAGTGCTCAACTACTAAGCCACAGTGGCCAGCTGAATTTTTAATTTTTTAAAGAAACTCTATACTGTTTTCCATAGTGGTTGTATTCCACCAGCAGTGCATGAGGCCTCTCTTTTCTCCTCACCAGCACTTGGTTGTTGATTTGTTGATGGAAGCCATTCTGGCAGGTTTCCAGTGATACCCACTGTAGTTTTAATTTGCATCTCTCTGATGATTAGTGATGCTGAGCATTTTTTTTTTTCATATGTGTCTTGGCCATTTTGAATGTCCTCTTCGGAGAAGTGTTTATTCAGGTCCTTGCCCATTTTTAAATTGGATTGTCTCCCAGTGTTGAGTTGTATGAGTTTTTTATATATTTTGAAAATTAGTCCCTTGTCAGATTTATCATTGGCAAATATGTTCTCCCATACAGTGGGTTCCCTTTGCATTTTGAGAACGGTTTCCTTTGCTGTGCAGAAGCTTTTTAGTTTGATGTAGTTTACTTTTTCTGTTGTTTCTCTTGCCCTAGGAAATATATCATCAAAAATTCTGCTACACGAAATGTCTGAAATTTTATTGCTTACTAGAGGCCCAGTGTACAAAATTCGTGCATGGGGGCCAGGGTGGGAGGCGGTATTCCTAAGCCCAGCCTGCACCCTCTCCAATCTTGGACCCCTCAAGGGATGTCCAACTGCCCACTTAGGCCTGATCCCAACTGCTCTCCTGCCTGCCTTCCTGATTTCCTCTAACCATTTCTGCCTGCCTGATCACCCCCTAACCACTCTCCTACCAGCCTGATTGATGCCTAACTGCTCCCCCGTCAGCCTGATTGGCTCTAACTGCCCTTCCCTGCAGGCCTGGTCCCCTCCCCCACAACTGCCCTCCACTCCAGGCCTGTTCCCTCCCAACTGCTCTCCCCTACAGGCCTGGGTCCCCTCCAACTGCCTTTCTCTGCAGGCCCCATCACCCCTAACTTCCCTCCTCTGCCATCCTGGTCACCCCAACTTCCTTCCCCTGAAGACTTGGTCCCTCCCAACTGCTATCACCTGCTGGCCATTGTGTGGTAGCCATCTTGTGTCCACCTGGGGGCAGCTATCTTGTGTTGGAGTGATGGTCAATTTGCATATTACTCTTTTATTTCTTCTAGGATTTTCATTATTTCGTGTCTCACATTTAAGTCTTTTATCCATTTTGAATTTATTCTTGTGTATGGTGTAAGTTGGTGGTTTAATTTCATTTTTTTGCATATACCTTTCCATTTTATTTTAAAAAATATATTTGTATTGATTTCAGAGAGAAAGGAAGAGGAAGAAAAAGATAGAAACATCAAGAATGAGAATCATCACTGAAACTGGTTTGGCTCATGGGATAGTGCATCAGCCTACAGCCTGAAGGGTCCCAGGTTCAATCCTGGTCAAGGGCACATACCTTGGTTGTGGGCACATCCCCAGTAGGAGGTGTGCAGGAGGCAGCTGATCGATGTTTCTCTCTCATCAATGTTTCTAACTCTCTCTCCCTCTCCCTTCCTTTCTGTAAAAAATTAATGAAATATACTTAAAAAAAGAGAAAAGAATGAGAATCATTGATCAACTGTCTCCTGCACACCCCCTTATTGTGAATTGAGCCCACAACTCTGGGCATGTGCCCTTGACTAGAATCCAGCATAGGACCCTTCAGTTCACAGGCTGAAGCTCTATCCACTGAGCCAAACCACCTAGATCCTGTCCAATTTATTGAAGAGACTGTTTTGACTTCATTAAATGCTCTTGCCTCCTCTTTCAAATGTTAATTGAACATAATGGGCTTGGTTCAAATTTGGGGTTCTCTGTTCTGTTCCATTGCTCTATATGTCTGTTCTTATGCCAGTACCAGACTGTTTTGATTACAGTAGCTTTGTAGTATAACTTGATATTTGGAATTGTGATCCCTCCAATGTTGTTCTTCTTTCTCAAGACTGCTGCAGTTATTTGGGGTCTTTTCTGGTTTCATATAAATTTTTGGAATATTTTTCCTGTATCTGTGAAATATGCTGATAGTATTTTTAAAAAATATATTTTTATTGATTTCAGAGAGGAAGGGAGAGGGAGAGAGAGAGAATCATTGATTGTCTGCCTCCTGCACGCCTCTTATTGGGGATTTAGCCCATAACCCAGACATATGCCCTTGACTGGAATTGAACCCAGAGCCCTTCAGTCCGCAGCTCTATCCACTGAGCCAAATTGGCTATGGCTGCTGATGGTATTTTAATAATGATTGTGGTGAATCTATAGATTGCCTTGGGCAGTATGGACATGTTAATGATGTTAATTCTTCCAATCGGTAAACACGTTCTATGCTTGATTTTCCTTTTCTTCTTTTTCTTATTTTGTTTCCTAACTGGCTTTAGGATCAATATTACTTATGCCTAATAAATGAGTTGTTTGGGTTTCTCCATATTTCTTCATTCTCCTGAATGTTGTGTAGAAGATCAGAGTCTTCCTGGAAGGTTTAGTAGGACTTATCTGTAAAAGATTCTGAATATGGGTGAAGCAAAAGAGACTTTCAGCATCTGCTTTAACTTTTCTTTGTAGTCTTTTTCATTGACATGAATTTCTTCATAGTTTTAAAATTGTTGAAATCTCTCTTATATTTGCAGTGACATAGTTACCTAAGACAACTCCATTTTATTCTTAATTGATTTTACCCATTTTATTTCTCTTTTCAAAGAACAGCTGCTATAGGCTGGCTGGCCGATAGCAGTGCAGCCACCAGGTGAGCCTGAGGAGTGAGAGCTGCATGGCTGAGCCCATGCTGGCTCCACCCCAGGTGCTGCGTGTTCAGGGTCTCCATGGCTAAGCCTGTGGTGCTGGAGAGAGGCTAAGTGACACCACCCACCCAGGCCTTTCCCCACGGTCCCGCCACACAGATCCCCTCACTGCATCCCATGCACGCCAGTATCTCCACCCACTCTGCCCTGGCAAGAGGCCCATGAACATGTCCCCTCCACCTCTCAAGTTTTCCAGATCAATTTTTCTCAAGTTCCTGACTAGCCAGCCAACCTATTAGCCCCTGTCCATGAGCCACTTATGCCCTACCCAGGGGTACCTCTCCTTTCCCCTCACTCCCCCTCCCAGGTTTGATCCCTACTCCTGGCTTGACAGCCAGTCCCACAGCTGCTCAGGAGTCCGCTGCCAGGCTCACTGCTGCCTGGCTTTCAATTCTCCTCTGTCTCAGTCACAGCAGTTTATTTCCTTGGATTTTTAAAATTGCAGTGATTATTTCAATTCAGCATTTCTAAAAGCTTTGGTGAGAATAATTCCAGGTTGGCTTAAAGAGAAATATTTCATAAACCCAGAAAAGTCTGCTTTCATGGAGGACCATACCCACAGAGAGGATGGACAGAGCGTGGTGTCCAGGTGGCTTTCACAGAGCAAACTTGGGGATGGACACTGCCCACGGCGCTCCCAGCACCCCAGGGCCCTCGGATCTCATTTGGTCATAAATTGCCCTTACTCCAGTAACCACTCCCTTCATGTCTAATGCCATAGATGAGTTCTGTCAGATGTTGAGAGATATTCCAGGGGACACCGCTCTGTACCTGGCTCTCACTGTTATGTCCGGTCTCATTCCTGTGACTGTGTGTGGTTGCAGCTTAGTCACTCTCATGGCTGCAAGGGATTCCATACACGGACAGCCACACTCCTTGTCCTCTACTGCTCACAGCATGTGTGTTGCACCCGGATTTTACAAGTCATGCTGCTGTGACTAATTCCTTCATATATTTTGGCATACAGATGCGTGCATGGCTGCTGGGTATATAACGGAATGGAATTGCTGAGAGGAAAGGTTTGGGTGTAGTGAATATTTGTCTAAGCATTTGTTAAAGTATTTGCATCTACTTACTCTCACACTAACAATACATGAGATAGAATTAGTCCAAATTCTTGCCAACCATTGGTTTTGTCTGAGTTTCTCGTTTCTGCCACTCTGGGAGGGGTGCAGTGATACCACGTTCTGGCTTAATTTGAGTTTCCTGACTAAAATGTTGAGCAATTTTCATAAATTTATGGGCCATGTAAATACCCTCCATAGGATGATGGGCTGGACTCATTGTGAATGACTGAGTGGGACTCTAGGGCTGTGCTAGTATTTTTAAAATATATTTTTATTTATCTTTTTTTTAGAGAGAGAAAGGAGAGGGACAGAGATAGAAACATGAACGAGAGAGAGACTGCACCCTAACTGTCCCGGAGAAGGGTGGGCCCTCTGGGCAAATCGCTCTCTGGTACCGGATCTGAAAATCCAGGTGCATTCCGTCTCCTGACGCCAAGAAGGGGAGAGTCTGATCCTGGTCCCCTTTCCTGCCTCCTTATGTGTGCCAGCCCCAGCCGGAGGGGAGGCGAGGAGGCCCCGCGGCCCCTGGTTCTGCGCGCTGCGGCGCCTCCTTCCCCTCCTCCGGTGAATGCCTCCGGGTAGTCCCGGTGGCGCCCCGCTGCCTCTGGCTTCGGGGGATCCGGGCCACCTGGCCGCGGCGGTCCCGGAGCTCAGAACCGCGGAGGACGCGCCCATCGGGTCCAGGTCGCAGCCAGACGCCCCCGGAAGGTGTGGGGACCTGGCCCCGGCCCCGCCCCGCGCTCCGCCCCGCCCCGCGGGGATGAAACCTAAACAGAAAGTGAAGTCGCGTCCAATTCCCCACCGGCTCCTCCCAGGCGAGGGTCGGGGTGGGCGGGCCCCGCCGCCTCCGGGCGAAGTTCGGACCCGGCTCTCGGGGCGGCCGCGGCCCGTCGGAGCGGATGGGTGGGCGCAGCCGCGTGGCTCACCGTCCTCGCTCTGGTTGTAGTAGCCGCGCAGGTTCTTCAGGTTCGCGCGGAAAGCCTGTGCGGTTTCCTGGATGTTCCTCGTCTCTACGTCCCAATACCGCGGGTCCTCCTGCTCCACCCACGGCTCCTGCATCCACGGCGCCCGCGGCTCCATTCTCGGACTCGCGGCGTCGCTATCGAACCGCACGAACGGCGTGCCGTCCACGTAGCCGACGGCGATGAAGCGGGGCTGCTGGCTGCCTGGAGAGGCCACGGCGGCGTAGAAATAGCTCGGGGAGTGCGGGCTTCGGAGGGGACTGTCTCGGGGAGTGCGGGCCTGGGGGCGGCGGGGGTTGGGACACGGTGGCCCTCCTCCCCGAGGGTGGAGATGGTGGAGACGGGAAAGAGAAGGAAGGGTCAGTACGGGGCGGGGGCGGGGAGCGAGTTGGGGCATCTGGGGTCTGGACGGTGGCAGGTGGACATGCGCCTTCCCTGGTCCTGTGCCCCGCTGGGTCCCCTCCTCCTGCCCGCAGAGGCCGCTCCCTCTCCACCCCGCACTCATCCTTCCAAGTCTGGCTCAGAACCAGGGCCTGAGAGCAGCAGAAGGGTTTGGGACCCGGCGTTCGCATTCTGCAGGTCTGGGGAGACTCAGAGTCCCCTGCGGAGACGCTGATTGGCTTCTTTAGAAACCGGACACGTAATGGGAGGGAGAGCGGAGTATCCAGGAAGGAGAATTACAGAGATTGTGAGAAGGAGAAGTGAAACCCCAGGGTGATGGGGACTCCCCAACACTGAGCTTCCCGCTTTCGGACTGCACCCTCGGGCTGAGCCCCTGAGAGCCAGGCCTGGGTTGCCGACATCACATTATGAGACTCGATCCAGTAATCGCACCAGTTTCCAGAGCTTAGGCCGCCCTGCCCTGCGGGGATGATGGGGAGGTGGTGGCAGAGTGTGGGAGCAGGAAATGCCACGGTGGAAGGACAGGGCTGTTGACAATGACAAGTCGAGGGGACAACAAGGGAGTGGGGCCCCGGGAGAGCCGAGCGGGGGGGAGGTCAGGGAGGAGAGGAGCTCAGGGGCCTGAGCAGCAGGCTGAGAGCACCCTTTCCGCAGGGCATGGTCTGTTCCTGTTGTACAATCACCACAAACCGAGTGTCTTTACACACGGCCCTTCATTATCTCACGGCTGTGTAGGCTACACAGCCCATGTCCTCACGGAGCCCGAACCAGGCGCGGACAGGTCCCTGCTCCTCACGGGGGCTCTGGAGGCACCCACTGCCCAGCCGGATCGCTTTGTTGTTTGAATGCAGATTCCTGCGGAGTAGGACTGAGGTCCCGGTTTCCTTACTGGCTGTTAGCTGGAGCCCCCCTGAGCTCCTCGAGGACGACTTGGACCCTGGAACTTGGCCCCTGCAGCACCGATCCTCCTCCCCACTCTCCCATGGAATCTCTCCGACCTCCTGCCCCTCATCTTTCCTGCAGCATCTCCTACTCCAGCTGGAGAAACTGCTCTGCTTCCTGGTTTCCAGTGGTGATTGGCCCCCCACTAACCCAGTGTCTCCCTGTCCAAGGTCCTGAACCACAATGCAGCACCCAAGTCTCTGCATGTAAGGACACTATCCACAGGCTCTTAGGATTGGCCTAGACATCTTTGGGGACCACTGAAAGCATTGAGGATCAAGGAGCGAGCACTTTGGGGAGAGCAACAGCGAGCTAGGAGTTAAAAGGAATGGGGGTACCTGCAATGAGGGGGTGGGGGCTCCAATCTGACGATGGATTAGAGGGTGTTACAGAATAGGGAGGGTCAAAGCAGCTGAGGAGCAAGGACCCCACTCACTTCCAGGCCCAGAGGCACAAGGTTAGAGGGAGCGTGGACTCAGGGTAACTCCTTTATGTTTTGGATCAGTGGTCAGCAGACTCATTAGTCAACAGAGCCAAATATCAACGATTGAAATTTCTTTTGAGAGCCATATTTTTTAAACTTAAACTTCTTCTAATGCACTTCTTCAAAACAGACTCGTCCAGGCAGTGGTATTTTGTGGAAGAGCCACATTCAAGGGACCAAAGAGTCACATTGGCTTGCAAGCCACAGTTTGCCGACCACTGTTTAGGGTTATAATGTAGCCCATTGTTGCTTACACTGTCCCAGCTGCGTTCATAGCCAGTGGTGCTGGAGCTCGGGTGGCTGGGCCATGCACTCCCCCTTGGGGAGGTACAGTCCTCTTCCCACATTCCAAAGTGTTCTTGGCTCATCTCGTATCTGTTTATGTCTTACCTTGGAATCAACTATTTTTCTGAAGAGCTCTGATTCCTTTTATTGGAGGATGATATTTTGAGACCTGCCTCGACCTGCACAGTGAATTTCAGGATGACCTGTAGGAGGGCTGATGCACACTGAAGATACTACATAAGGAATATGAATTTTTAAGACATTGGAAGGCCAGATGGAGATTCTTGCAAGAAGAGGAACCCAGGAGTCTGGGTCCTGCCTGCTTTTATTTAGTTTGGTTACACATTTGCCCTTTAGCAATGCATGCAGGAAGATCAAAGGTAAAGTCTGGTAAACAAGGTAAAGATGATTAGGTCAGGAAATTGCCTTGAGCCATTGCCCATCATAGTAGCAGCAATCTATACTGATTCAGCCCTGCTGAGATTGAAGTCCATTGGCTTTCCTGTGTCTCTTTTGCACTTTCATGCTAATGCTGCTGTGCCATGGTCTCTGGCAGAGACCAGGTCTGTGCTCATTTCACTTTCCAAAGAGGACACAGGTCTTGAGGACTCCCATGTGCTCCACAGGTGGCTGTCATACTAGCACCATCTTAGCACTTGTCAGGGCAGCCTTGCTTGGCCAGCACTCTGGGCCAGTCCTCCATGTGCACCTTTATTTCTTAAAGCTTCTCTCATTCCACTCTGCAGGGCTCACACATTAATAATTATATTCCCTAATATTTGGAGATTTTCTTGAAAACACTAATTTTACGTTTCAGTAACAAGTTTCACTTATAAAATTGACCAGAATAGGCAAGAGGGAGAGGGAAGAATCCCTCATACCTTCTTTTCAGGTGGGATTTTCTCTGTTCCTGCTGCTCGTTCTATGGGCCTGAGCCTGGGAGGATGGTTCCCTTGGACATGAGAAAAAGATGATGCGGGAACACCTTTCTCCATTATGTTCCCACCCCTGGGCTTTCCCTCCAGCCATGCCCATTCTCCCTCCCAACTCCTGCCCAGAAGTTTTTCCTTCCCCCAGCTATTGCCCAGCCTCTACTGAGAGCCCCCATCCTGGAGGGAAGAGAGGAGAGAGGTCAGAGCCAGGGAAGGAAGGACATGAGAGCAGGAAGGACGTGGAATGAGGGAGAGATGTGAGTGATCAGAGTGGCCGAGTTTACTGCTGGACTCTTTGTTTAGGAGGAATGGAGGGGCCTTGGGTGTAGGGGCAGAAAGCATGGGCAGAGCACGCATGAGATCCACCCTCCCCTTTATCCCTGGTTCTAATAGTTTGGTTACACATTTGTGTAACCAAACTAAATTCATATTCCTTATGAGATCCACCTCACCCCAGGTCACACTGAGGGTCCTTCGGTGCAGGTGCCCCACCAGGCAGGTATGTCTCAGCTCCTCTCTGGGGAGGACCCCCACAGCTGTCTCACGTATTTTATCCCCCCAGGTTGGGTCCCCCTCTGTCCTGAGTCCACAGTCAGCAACTTCCCTCCCACAGCCACGTCTGCCTGTTGCTGGCAGGTACAGAGACCAGTGGTTATCAGCAGATAGTGTGGCTGCCCTCACTGTCCTACTTCAGTCACCACAACCTGCGGGACTGGATCCAGAGGAGCCACCACAGAGGGATACATTGGCTTCCCACCTCCACTTCCTCCCTCCAAACTTCTTCCCTCACCCCTGCTTCAGGACTTCTAAAAGTCAGAGTAGGAAGGAGAGACTGGAGAGACTGAGTCTGCCCATGTGTGTCCCATCTATTCCCTAGGCAGTCTTACTGCCTGCCTGAGCAGAGGCTTGGGCAAGTGTAGAGGGTGACCCGGGAATGCCCTTCCTTCAAATATCTGCACGGCTCCCTTTCTCAACTGCTTCAGTCTGCTCAAATGTTGGCCCGATGGGGCCCATCCGACCACCCTACTTAAAAGTGCCACGTGGGGTTCCAGTGAACATGGTGGAGAACACATGGTGCTTGCCTATTTCCTGACCACATCACAGTGACAACTGAATTATAGAACAATTGACCTGGAGAATCACCTGAAGACCAGCTGAACAGAAGTCCTATAACTCTGGGTATGAAGAAGCCACGTGGAGACTGGTAGGAAGGGTGGTGATGTGAAACAGGTTGGCCGCATACCCTGTGTGGTGGTTGAGAATCAGGAGGGATATCTCAGCTACAGAGATTCCCCCACACTAGGCTCCCCAGCTTGGAGTATTAGAGTATCAGTTCTGAGAAGAGGAGCCCCCACTACATCTGGCTGTGAAAATCAGCAGGTATCCCAGGGGCTGGATGAGACTGTTGGTTATTAGTAAGGCATTTGGTCTACCATAGGCTACCATAGTTAAATTTTGGGTAAGTCAAAAGTTATTCCCAGACTTTTGACTGTGCTGGGGTATTGGTGCCCCTAAACCCATTTGTTCAAAGGCCAACTGTATTTTACAGTTGAGAAACTTGACAGACTCAACCTTAACTGGGTGATAAAGGTCACATTAATATCCTGCACCCCTGACATGATGTGATGAGAAGGGCATTTTGCTACTATGGTATTCCTCCCTAAAACACATAACCCCAATCTAATAATGACAAAACATCAACAAACCCCAAATGAATGATATTCTGCAAATGATCTACTTGGTATTTTTCACAACTTCCAAGTCATGAAAACGGGTGATGAAATTCTACAGAGCAGAGGAGACTGAGGAGGTAGGATAATTTAATGCACTAAGGTGCCCAGGCATGATCCTGGGGCATAAAGAGAACAGCAGTGGAAACCCTGGTGAAATCCAAATGGAGACTGTTGTTCAGCTAACAGTGTTGTACAATGTTGTGCTGTTGAGTTTCTTAGTCTTAACATGATTTTGTTAGATGTTATCATTAAGGGAAGCTGAGTAAAAGGTATACAGGAACTCTGTTTTCTAGCTTTACAACTCTTCTGTAAACTAACATTACACAAAAATAATTTTAAAAAGTGAAATGAAATAGACAACCCAAATAGAACCATATTTATAAAAGAAATTGAATCAATAATTAGTAACATTCCAAACCAGAAAGGACCAAGTCCAGATGGGTTCATTGGTGAATTCTACCAAACATTTATATCAATTCTCTACAATCTCCTTTGAAAGATGGGAGAGGGAATAGTTCCTACTTCATTCTATGAGGCCGGCATTATCCTAATACCAAAACCAGATAGACATTACAAGAAAACTACAGACGCATATCTCTCATAAACTCAGGTACAAAAAAGCGTCAACAAAATATTAGCAAATCAAATTCACAAAAGAAACTACCCTCATAGCCAAGTGGGATTCATCCCAAATGTGCACGTCTAGTTCAACATTTGAAAATCAATTAAGGCAATGGTTTTCAACTTTTTTCATCTCATGGCACATAATTACTAAAAATCTGCAGCATACAAAAAATATATTTTTTGCCAATCTGACAAAAAAATAGGCATAATTTTGATTCTTTCACACTGAATGACTATTGTTGGGTTGCTGTTGTCATTTTTTTAATTTGACAATCTAAGGGAAAGGAAGTCAGTGCTCCTGATTAAATAGTCAGGTGCTTCATGTTTTATTTCTTATTTTTCAAAAGAAACATCAAAAGTGCTTTATTCAAAGTAATGTCCATCGCTAGCTACACATTTCTCCCATCTTTCAGATAATTTGTGAATACCGTCCCAATAGAACTTTTCTTGTTTTGAGGCAAACTATTCAAAGATCCAATTTTCCACTTCTTTGTACGTTTTGAAGTGCTGCTCAGAAAGTGTGCGCCACCGATCAGAACAAATGGTAATCTGAAGGAGCAAAGTCTGGTGAATACTACAGGTGGGTTAATACTTTTCAGGCAAGATCTTTTAATTTGTCTTTAACTGGTTTTGAAGTGTGTGATGGTGCATTATTAGGAAGCAAAATTTGCCTTGTCTTTTGGCCCATTTTGGTCATTTCACAATCAAAGTGTGGTTCAAATTGATTATTTGTTGTTGGTAGCGTTCAGTATTAATGGTTTCATCTGGTTTTAGAAGCTCAGAATACACTACACATTCCTGATCACACCAAATGCAGAGCATTGTCTTCTTTCCGAAGTGATTTGGCCTTGCAGTCGATGTTGATGGTTGACCTGGATCAACCCATGATTTTGTGCATTTGGGATTTTCAAAACAAATACACTTTTCATTGCCAGTCATGATTCGATGCAAAAAAGACTTTCTGTTGTGCCGTTGAAGCAACATTTTACTGATGACTTTTCGGTTTTCCATTTGTCTTTCGTTCAACTGATGTGCACCCATCAACTTTAAAATCTTTCCCATTGTTTGTAAATGATCGAAACATTTTTTGCTGAGCAATGTTTAATCTTTTTACAAGTTGATTTTGAGTTTTACATGAATTTTCATCCAATAATGCTTGTAATTGTCGGGCTTCAAACTTTTTCGTTTGACCTGGACATTCTTTGTCTTTCACATCAAAATCATCACTTAAAGTGTTTAAACCAGCATTCATATGTATCTTGAGATGGAGCATGTGCACCATAAGCTTTCCAAAGTATACAATAACTTTCAGCAGCACTTTTCTTTAAAATATTGAATTAAAATTTCTTGCAAATGCTTTTTTTTGGCATGAAATTTGACAATTTTTAGCGTAAAAATATCTATGATGTTAACACCTTCAGCCAATTTGACATATGAAGTTTTGAAGCATGCTGTCAACACAACAAAATAGCATACATATCAAATCACATATATATCAACATATGTGTAACTCCATCTACTGAAAATAAAATCACATTATTAACTGGTACACCTGGAAATTGTTATTCTTTTTTCTTTTTTTTAGCATTTGTACTTTATTTATTCCCCTCCCATATTTTTATTAATGTATTACATGTGTACATATCTTCCCATTGCCCCCCCTTCCCATTCCCATGCATGCCCTAACCCCCAGAGTCTTCTGTCCATTGGTTATGCTTATATGCATGCATACAAGTCCTTTGGTTGATCTCTTATCTACTCCACCTCTCCCTAACATTCCCTCTGTAATTTGACAGTCTTTTTGATGCTTTATTGCCTCTGTATCTATCTTTTTGTTTATCAATTTATAATGTTCTTTATTATCCATAAATGAATGAGATCATGTGGTATTTTTCTTTCATTGACTAGCTTATTTCACTTAGCACAATGCTCTCCAGTTCCATCCAGGTTGCTGCAATGGTAAGAATTCCTTCTTTTTTATAGCAGCATAGTATTCCATTGTGTAGATGTACCATAGTTTTCTGACCCAGTCATCTGCTGATGGGCATCTAGGCTGTTTCCAAACCTTAGCTATTGTAAATTGTGCTGCTATGAACATAGGGGTGCATATGTCCTTTCTGATTGGTGTTTCTAGTTTCTTAGGATATATTCCTAGGAGTGGGATTACTGGGTCAAATGGAAGTTCCATTTTTAGTTTTTTGAGAAAACTCCATACTATTCTCCAGAGTGGCTGCACCAGTCTACATTCCTACCAGGAGTGCTTGAGGGTTCCTTTTTCTCCGCATCCTCGCCAACACTTGTCGTTTGTTGGTTTGTTGATGATAGCCACTCTGACAGGTGTGAGATGGTATCACATTGTCATTTTGATTTGCATCTCTCGGATAATTAGTGACTTTGACCATATTTTCATGTGTCTCTTGGCCTTCCTTCTGTTGTCTTTCGAAAAGATTCTATTTAGGTCCGTTGACCATTTTTTATTGGATCATTTATCTTCCTTTTATTAAATTGTATAAGTTGCCTATAGATGTTGGAGATTAAACCTTTATCAGTGATAACATTTGCAAATATGTTCTCCCATATAGTGGGCTTTCTTGTTGTTTTGTTGGTTTCTTTTGCTGTGAAAAAGCTTTTTATTTTGATGTAGTAGTCCCATTTGTTTATTTTTTCTTTAGCTTTCATTGCCCTAGGAGCAGTATCAGTGAAGAAATTCCTTTGGCATATGTCTGAGATTGTGCTGCCTGTGGATTCCTCTAGTATTTTTATGGTTTCCCGTCTTACATTTAAGTCCTGTATCCATTTTGAGTTTATTTTTGTGTCTGGTATAAGTTTGTGTAACTTTGGTGTAACTTACATTCTATGGTGTAAGTTTTATTTTTTTGCATGTATCTGACCAATTTTCCCAACATCATTTATTGAAGAGACTGTCTTGACTCCATTGTATGTTCATGCCTCCTTTGTCAAAATTGAGCATAGTGGTTTGGGTTGATATCTGGATTCTCTATTCTATTCCATTGGTCTATGTCTGTTCTTGTGCCAGTACCAGGCTGTTTTGAGAATAGTGGCTTTGTAATACAGCTTTAAATCTGGTATTGAGATCGCACATACTTTATTCTTCTTTCTCAGGATTGATGTGGCTATTCAAGGGTGGTTGAAAAGTTTTTGTTGACTGTCATTAAGTCCTTCCATCTCCCAGTGATCCTAGTGGTTTTATTTACTTGGGAGAAAAGAATGATGAAAGTGTAGGTACACAAAAACTCCTATCCACAACCATTTTCTGCAACTGCCAGGTGATGTGAGAGAGAGGAGTTGGGACTGTGGCTGAAAGCTCTGGGGTAGGGAGTGTGCTGAAGGGGGAGCCCTAGTCGGAAAGCTCATTTAAAAGTGTAAAAGCTAAGGCCTTCCTTATGCTTCCCAACCAGAGATGGAAGCTGAGAACTCTGTCTCTTAAAGAAAAAGAGAAGGCCTGGCTGGGTTTCCCAGGTATGATTATCGGGAAATGCTGCACAATGCCACTTTCTGTCTGGTTCCTCGTGGTCGCAGGCTCGGATCTTCAGGTTCCTGGAGGCTCTGCAGGCTGCCTGTGTCCCTGTGATGCTCAGCAACGGATGGGAGTTGCCATTCTCTGAAGTGATTAATTGGAACCAAGTTGCCGTCATAGGCGATGAAAGATTGTTATTACAGATTCCTTCTACAATCAGGTCTATTCATCAGGATAAAATCCTAGCACTTAGACAGCAGACACAATTCTTGTGGGAGGCTTATTTTTCTTCAGTTGAGAAGATTGTATTAACTACACTAGAGATTATTCAGGACAGAATATTCAAGCACATATCACGTAACAGTTTAATATGGAACAAACATCCTGGAGGATTGTTCGTCCTACCACAGTATTCACCTTACCTGGGAGATTTTCCTTACTACTATGCTAATTTAGGTTTAAAGCCCCCCTCCAAATTCACTGCAGTCATCCATGCAGTGACCCCCCTGGTCTCTCAGTCCCAGCCAGTGTTGAAACTGCTCATGGCCACAGCCAAATCCCAGTACTGTGCCCAGATCATAGTTCTATGGAATTGTGACAAACCCCTACCAGCCAAACACCGCTGGCCTGCCACTACCGTGCCTGTCATCATCATTGAAGGAGAAAGCAAGGTCATGAGCAGCCGTTTCCTGCCCTATGACAACATCGTCACCAACGCAGTGCTTAGCCTTGACGAGGACACCGTGCTCTCCACCACGGAGGTGGAGTTTGCCTTCACCGTTTGGCAGAGCTTTCCCGAGAGGATTGTGGGGTACCCAGCACGCAGCCACTTCTGGGATAACTCTAAGGAGCGGTGGGGGTACACGTCCAAGTGGACGAATGACTACTCCATGGTGTTGACTGAAGCTGCTATTTATCACAAATATTATCACTACCTGTACACCCATTATCTGCCAGCTAGCCTGAAAAACATGGTGGACCAACTGGCCAACTGTGAGGACATTCTCATGAATTTCCTAGTGTCTGCTGTGACAAAATTGCCTCCAATCAAAGTGACCCAGAAGAAGCAGTATAAGGAGACAATGATGGGACAGACTTCCCGGGCGTCCCGCTGGGCTGACCCCGACCACTTTGCCCAGCGACAGAGCTGCATGAATACGTTTGCCAGCTAGTTTGGCTACATGCCGCTGATCCACTCTCAGATGAGGCTCGACCCGGTCCTCTTTAAAGACCAGGTCTCTATTCTGAGGAAGAAATACCGAGACATTGAGCGACTTTGAGGAACCCAGCCAAGTGGGGGAGGGGAAGCGAGAAGGGACTGCGGTCAAGCTGCTCTCTCTTCCCAGTGCAGATCTGCTCAGCCACGGGGCCAGATTGTGCCAAGTAGCCAAATAAACTTACATGAACAGAATGACACAAAATAAAAAAAAAAAAGTCCAATGAGAACTTGACTCTTGGCTCCTGGGACTGCATCGGACTGCTCCAAACTCACCTCACTGGCTTCTATGTCCCAAGACTAGGTTGTGTACAGTTTAATTATGGAACATTAAATAATTATTTTTGAAATGATTGCTATGCAGGTTTAAACTTTTTTAATGATCAAAAACTATTAAAAACCAGAGTTCTTAAAAAAAATAAAAAATAAAAGTGTAAAAGCTAAAAGGATTCATTTCCATGAGCCTGGTTTCTTCAAGCTGTTCTCCTTCCTCACCATGTGCTCACTAGGATTCCCCACCACACAGCTTAAGTCCAAGCCTCCTCCCAGGCCTTTCCCTTCTGCCCTGTTTGAGGTTGGGAACAAAGCTGGAAGGGTAAGAAGGACACTGTAACATCACCCTGCCCACTCTTCCCACTTCCTCCCCTGATCCCACCTCCTCTGCCAGTAGGTCTTTATTGAACATTTCTTCTGGGTAGAGTGGATTGGTGACCTACCCTCATCCTTTCTACGTACCTGCACATTCTCATCTCATTCTTCCTACACATATCAATCCATTTTAATACTCTAATGAGATGCAGTGCAAACAGAATTAAGGGGAAATTTATAGCAGCAAATGTTTATATTAAAAAAGAAGAAAGTTCTCAAGTCAATCACCTACTTTATAATTTCAGGAAGTAGCACAAGAAAAACTAAATCCAAAGCTAGTAGATGAGAGGAAATAATAAAGATTAGAGCAGACATAAATAAAGCAGAGAATAGAAAAACAGTAGTGAAAATAAACCAAACCAAACATTGATTCTTTGAAAAGAGTAACAAAATTGGGAAGTCATGATATAGCTTTACTAACTAAAAAAGAGTAGTGTGGCTCAGGGTTGCACCTATGAACCAGAAGGTCCACAGGTCAATTCCTGGTCAGGAAACATGCCTGAAGGGATGTATCCCAGGGGATTAATATCCATAATATACAGGGAACTGCTACAACTCAACAACAATAACAATAACACAATAAAAAACAGAGATAAGAACTTGAACAGTCATTTCTCCAAGAAAGATATACAAATATTCAAGGAATGTATGAAAAGATGCTCAACCTCACTGATCATTCAGGAAAGGCTCATCAAAACACAGTGAGATACACCTCACACCCATTAGGCTACTACCAAAATGCCCCTTGGAAAGAAAATGTTGGTGTGGCCTTTTGCAAAAAAGAGATGATTTTTTTCAAAAAGATTTATCTTTCTTTCTTTCTTTCTTTATTATTTTTTCCATTTTTAATTAATGTATTACATGTGTACATATCTTCCCATTGCCCTCCCAACTCTCATGCATGCCCTCACCCCCAGTGTCTTGCATCCATTGGTTATGCTTATATGCATGCATACAAGTCCTTCAGTTGATCTCTTATCTACCCCACCTTTCCCTAACATTCCCTCTGTAATTTGATAGTCTGTTTGATGCTTTTCTGCCTCTCTATCTTTTTGTTCATCAGTATATAATGTTCTTTATTATTCATAAATGAGTGAGATCATGTGGTATTTTTCTTTTATTAACTGGATTATTTCACTTAGCATGAGGCTCTCCAATTCCATCCAGTTTGTTGCAATGATAAGAATTCCCTTTTTATGGCAGCATAATATTCCATTGTGTAGATGTACCATAGTTTTCTGACCCAGTCATCTGCTGATGGGCATCTAGGCTGTTTCCAAACCTTAGCTATTGTAAATTGTGCTGCTATGAACATAGGGGTGCATATGTCCTTTCTGACTGGTATTTCTAGTTTCTTAGGATATATTCCTAGGAGTGGGATTACTGGGTCAAATGGAAGTTCCATTTTTAGTTTTTTGAGGAAACTCCATACTATTCTCCAGAGTGGCTGCACCAGTCTGCATTCCTACCAGGAGTGCTTGAGGGTTCCTTTTTCTCCGCATCCTCGCCAACACTTGTCGTTTGTTGGTTTGTTGATGATAGCCACTCTGACAGGTGTGAGATGGTATTGCATTGCCATTTTGATTTGCATCTCTCGGATAATTAGTGACTTTGAGCATGTTTTCATGTGTCTCCTGGCCTTCCTTCTGTCTTCTTTTGAAAAGATTCTATTTAGGTCCGTTGCCCATTTTTTTTCATTGGATCATTTATCTTCCTTTTATTAAGTTGTATAAACTGCCTTTAGATGTTGGAGATTAAACCTTTATCAGTGATAACATTTGCAAATATGTTCTTCCATACAGTGGGCTTTCTTTTGTTTGGTTGATGGTGTTTTTTTTTGTGTGTTTTGTGTGTTTTTTTTTTTTTTTTTTTTTGCTTTGAAAAAGCTTTTTATTTTGATGTAGTCCCATTTGTTTATTTTCTCTTTAGCTTCCATTGCCCTAGGAGCAGTATCAGTGAAGAAGTTCCTTCGGCATATGTCTGAGATTTTTATGGTTTCCCGTCTTATGTTTAAGTCCTGTATCCATTTTGAGTTTTTGTGTATGGTGTAAGTTTTTGGTCTAGTTTTATTTTTTGCATGTATCTGGCCAATTTTCCAAACACCATTTATTGAAGAGACTGTCTTGACTCTATTGCATGTTCATGCTCCCTTAGTCAAATATTAATTGAGCATTGTTGTTTGGGTCTATATCTGGATTCTCTATTCTATTCCATTGGTCTATATGTCTGCTCTTGTGCCAGTACCAGGCTGTTTTGAGAATAGTGGCTTTGTAATATAGCTTGAAATCTGATATTGAGAACCCACCTACTTTATTCTTCTTTCTCAGGATTGCTGTGGCCATTTGCATTCTTCTTCTTCCTTCTTCTTCTTCTTCTTCTTCTTCTTCTTCTTCTTCTTCTTCTTCT
>JAAGEH010000019.1:103770-125826 GCA_011751065.1 Lasiurus cinereus | reverse complement strand
CTTCTTCTTCTTCTTCTTCTTCTTCTTCTTCTTCTTCTTCTTCTTCTTCTTCTTCTTCTTCTTCTTCTTCTTTTTCCTCTTTTTCCAGTTTCTAGGTCTGTGAAATATGCTGTTGGTATTTTAATAGGGAGTACATTGAATCTATAGATTGCATTGGGTAGTATGGACATTTTAATGATGTTGATTCTCCCAATCCATGAACATGGTATGCTCTTCCATCTGTTTATGTCTTCTTTTATCTCTTTTTTCAGAGTCCTGTAGTTTTCTGCATATAGGTCTTGTACCTCCTTAGTTACGTTTATTCCTAGGTATCTTAATTTTTTTGTTGCGATGGTAAATGAGATTGCTTTTTTAGTTTCTCTTTCTGTAAGTTCACTGTTAGTGTATAGAAATGCCATAGATTTCTTGGAGTTAATTTTGTATCCTGATACATTGACAAATTCATTTATTATTGACAATTAATTTTTAATGGAGTTTTGTGGTTTTTTTATGTACAGTATCATGTCAGCTGCAAATAAGGACAGCTTCTTTTCTAATTTGGATGCCTTTTATTTCTTTTTTTTTAAATTAAATCTTTATTATTCAGATTATTACATTTGTTTCTCTTTTTTCCCCTCCATAGCTCCCCTCCACCTGGCTCTCACCCCTTTCTCTACCCTTACCTCCCTCCCATTGACCTCATCCATAGGTGTATGATTTTTGTCCAGTCTCGCCCTGTACACCCTTCACCCATTTTCCCGTGAGAATTATCAGTTCACTCCCTTTCTGTGCTCCTGATTCTATTATATTCACCAGTGTATTCTGTTGATCAAATTTTTAATTCACTTAATTTTTAGATTCACTTGTTGATACGTATTAGTTGTTCATAATTTTTTATCTTTTACCTTTTTCTTCTTCTTCTAAAAGAGTACCTTTCAGCATTTCATAGAATACTGGTTTGGAGTTGATGAACTCCTTTAGCTTTTTCTTATCTCTTTATCTGCCCTTCAATTCTGAATGATAGCTTTGCTGGATAGAGTATTCTTGGTTGTAGGTTCTTGCTATTCACCACGTTGAATAATTCTTGCCACCCCATCTGGCCTGCATTGTTTCTGTTGAGAAATCAGCTGACAGTCGTATGGGTGCTCCCTTGTAGGTAATGAACTGTTTTTCTCTTGCTGCTTTTAATATTCTCTCTTTCTCTTTTGCTCTTGGTATTTTAATTATGATGTGTCTTGGTGTAATCCTCTTTGGATTCCTTTTATTTGGGGTTCTGTGTGCTTCCTGGACTTGTAAGTCCATTTCTTTTACCAGATGTAGGAAGTTTTCAGTCATTATTGTCATTATTTCTTTAAATAGGTTTTCAGTATCTTGCTCTCTCTCTTCCTCTGGCATCCTCATAATTCTGATGTTGGTATGCTTGAAACTGTCTCAGAGGCTCCTTACATTATCTTCACATTTTTGGATTCTTTTCTCTTCTTGCTTTTCCAGTTGAGTGTTTTCTGATTCTTTATATTTCAAATTTTTGACTTGATTCTTGCCTTCCTCTAGTCTGCTGTTAGGTCTCTGTATAATATTTTTTATTTTAGTCAGTGTATGTTTAATTTCTGGTTGGTCCTTTTCCATCTTTAGTTGGTCTTTTTTCATCTCTAGTTGAATCTTTTCCACCTCTAGTTGGTTCTTTTTCATCTCCTCTTGGGTCTCGCTAACTTTATCCTACTTTTCTAGGATATTCTTGAAAAACCTTATAAGCATGGTTTTGAACTCTATATCCAGTCGTTTTCCTCCATTTCTTTTGTTTGTGATCCCTTCCCTTGTCTCTGCATTTTCACTATGCCAGGAGAACGTCTGTGTTGGATTCAGCCTTATGATACCAGACTTGCAAAACTGCAAAAGTCTCTCTGTTGAGCTTGGGATGGGTGGAGTCTCAGGGCTTAAGGGACCTCCTTGCCTTCCAGTTGGCCCTGCCCTCCACGGCCCCTGAGTCTCACGTGACTGGGTAATCGCTGGAGCAGTCCCTGTGTTCATGCAGGCGCATGCTCATGCGCGCTCTTGCAGTGCCTCTAAACTGCTGCCCCTCTGGCTTTCCTGTGCTCCAGGACCATATGAGTCTGGGTCCCCAGGGTTTCGCCTGAAACTGGGGTTTAGTGGAATTAGAAGTGGCACAGTTGGGAGGGTCTGTCTTCCACCCACTTGTGAAAGCCAGTGGCACAATCAGCAGTCGGTCCTCTGCACGCAGTGCTGTGCGCGTCACCAGACTTCTGCCCTCCTGTGACTCCCCTAAATTTCTGTGCACTTCTTCCTTTTCACAGTCCAAACTCCCCCCGTATGAGTTTTGGGTGGACCTGGGGTTTAGTGTCGTAGGATAAGGGGTTCAATGCCGTTGAGAGTCTCCGTCTCCCTCCCGCTAGAGAAAGCCAGCCAGGTTCTCCGGCACCCGCTCTCTCCACAAGTGTGTCTCCATACCTCAGCTTTTTGCAGCTCCTCTGAGTCTTCGTGAGCCCCTCTCTTTCCTTCTAGTTGTAGAATTTCCACTCAGCCAGCTTTCCTGTGGTTCTGGATGTTGTCCATTCTGTCTTTTAGTTGTAATTTTGAAATTGTTGTGCGAGGCAGCAGTGTAGATGTTTACCTATTCTGCCATTTTGGATTCTCCCTCTGAATTGTTTTATTTTTTAAGAGTGCCCATCAAAATAGCTGGCAGTCAGCAAGAGCTCGGTGTCATACCTCTTCCCTGGCTCCTCTCAGGCTCCCAACCTCGGGAAAACAAGGTCTTTCTGTGATTTTGTACAAGGGAGGGTGGGGGAGAAGGGGACAAATGCCTCCCTTGGAGCCTTTCACCATAGTCCCTCTCACAGACTGCTTTCTGAACTAGCCTCTCACCCCAACTCCCCGCTCAGTTGCTCATCACAATTGTTTCCTGGCCAAATCACTGGGGTGCTGCAGGATCTAGTTTCGAGGCTAAAGCTAGGGATGGGAGACAGGATGCTGTGGTTCAGCTTGGGGCAGGAGAGGGACTCAAGAGGTCTGGGTCCTGTGCTTGGAATCAGGTCCAGCACATGGATGCAGCGTTTTAAGGGGAAGTCTAAGCATGCCGGTCCAGCACCCTAGGGAACTGGGGCCAGGTAAGGAGAGTTCCTCAGGGAAGGCAGCAGTGCGACGGGAAATCTGACCGAGGAACCCGAAGGGGATGGGGCAGTGCTGCTCTTTCTTAAGAACCACTGTCATTGCCCCTCCTGCCAAGGAGCACTGCGGGCCGCAGGGTGGGCCCAGCCCTTTCAATATCACAGTTAACTCATCAGCTTCCATTTTCCTAGGGTTACTTAGGGTTAAATGCACAAGAACAGATTAGACAACCAGGAAAAATGGTTTGTTTGAGAGGAAAAAGGATGACGGAAACCATGAAATGGTCTCCTTGCCGCAGCTCTGGCAAGTGTTACAGACTAGGCAGGACAGGTGGTCTCCATCCAGAATTCTGCGTCTCTCTAACCTGCCTTTATAGGGAAGCCAGTGCCAATATATTGTGTATGCTGCAGGTACAGAAGAGAAAGTATTTCTTGATTGACCCATTCTCCTAGTTACAGGGATTACAACAGCTATGGATTCTCTGAGGCCCGACAGTTGCAGTTTGTTGAGAATCACTTTATTTTTTTTTATTTTAAAATTGTTTAAAAGTTGAATTTATTGGCGTGACCACTGGTTATCAAAATTATACAGGTTTTGCCAAAACCGGTTTGGCTCAGTGGATAGAGCATCGGCATGGGAACAGAAGGGTCCCATGTTTGATTCCGGTCAAGGGCATGTACCCTGTTTGTGGGCACATCCCACTAGGAGGAGTGCAGAAGGCAGCTTATCGATGTTTCTCTCTCATTGATGTTTCTAACTCTCTATCCCTCTCCCTTCCCATGTCCTGGGCAAACCAGAGGCGGTTGGTTACCTTCCATTTAGCACACCAAGATGATACATCTGTCCAAGCCTCAGCTCTAGGACTGCCAGGGCTAGGACAAGGCTGAGGAGCCTTCTGTGGGAATCTATGCAGGGTCCCTGGATGAACACAAATGCCAGGAGGTGGTGTAACCATCATAGATACTTACATTTAAATGTCCCAGGCACTGGGCGGGTTAAGGCTAGAGCTGTGGGAGATGTATATGCACAAAGGGGCAAAACTAGGGAGGAAGGAAGTCTTAAGTGTGAAATAAAAGTGGAAGTTGCCAGTCTGATTGTTCGCTGGGAGAGTTGTCCAAGGTCACAAGCAGCCATGATGGAGAGGCCAAGTTAACTCAATGCAGGGCACTCCTGCTGGAGTCTGGAGACAAGGCAGTGGTTGAATGGAGAGGGCTCCGTATGCTCAGTGAGGTTCCTTGTAGACTTGTGTGTGTGATGGGACATGTGCCCTGACTGAAAATTAAACCATGATGTCCTAATTCATAGGTCGATACTCAACCTCAGAGTTACACCGGCCAGATAAGAGAAGGCTCATCTTTTGTCCTGAGTTGAGCACAGAGTTCAAGGAAGGACGAATGAGGGCCATTTCTTGAAGAGGCAACAAAGGCTATAGAGAGGCTTGAAAAGGGCTTTCCACCTTAACGGTAATAAGCAGGATCAGATTTGTTCTCTAAAGAATTTCTCTGGCAGCTACAGTGTCAGGGATGGACTCATCAGATGGAAATGAGACTGTGAATAGACCAGACTAGTAGTCTAAAGAGTCACGATGGTTCAGCCCAATGGGTGTTGACAGAAATGACGGAGGAAAGCTCAACAGGTGTGATGAGTGAGCAGTGAGGGGTTGAGAGAGCAGGGGCAGAAGTCCAGGCAGAGTATCAGGCACTGGCTCAAGTGACTAGGAGAATATGGTACATTAATAATCTTGGCTCTGCTCCCACTTATTTATGGTAGAGCTGTTACCAAATCTCTCTGGGCCTCAGTTTCCTCATTTGTAAAGGATGATGTAGTCATGGTGTTATTGAGGACTTAAATTGGAAAGGTGCTCAGAAATGTCTGGCACACCCCCTTGCCCTTCACACAATGCATGTTCATAAGGAAACTGGTGCTAAACCATTTGTAGAAGACCTGCTTTTGGGTTGTGGTTTTGTACGTAGCAGAGCAACTCCCTCGCTGAGATCTATTGAAAGTCAGCCCTCAACACAAGGGTTTATAAAAAGAACAACAACAAAAAGAAGTGTCTGGCACATTGCAAGTTCTCCATGAGTGCTTGTTCAGAAACAAAGAAGCCACAGAGGGATACATTTAGGGGAAAAATCGGGCTGTTTCTGGACAAGTGCTGAGTACTAGAGGCACTAGTACTAGTACATTGCCATTAGGCAGCTGAAAAACAGACTTACAACTTTGGAGCAAGGTCTGGAAAGAGTTCATGGATGGGAGTTGCCTCCAGACAAATGGGTCAAATTGCTTAGCAAAAAGGTGCAAAGGAGAAGAGAACCAAAGGGAGCACAGCATCTCCTGGGAGGCTGAACCTGACCTTTTCAACACTGATTAGGAGGGACCGTGTGAAAAGTGTGAAGGTAGGAGTGGTGTCAAAGGAGCCGGGGAAGCCCAAGAGGGGCTTCAGAGGAACTCATGCTTCAAACTTGAAGTAACAGGGAAGAAAAAAGGGAGGGAAAGATCGTAGAGAGGGGAGAGTGGGCACAAAAATAACTAGAGATTCAGGAGGAAGTCATGTGTGACATGCTCACCAGATGGCGCCAGAGACCTGTGTCTGTCCTACCAAGTGTCTCCTAGGCAGCCACCAGCTTTGCAGGAACGCCATTCACACCTGCCAGCCATCCAGGTGGCACTAACGCTCCTTTAGTCACTCAGACTCCAAGCTCTGGGCCTATCCTTGTCCCTGCAACTACATCACTGCCTCTCCATCCCAAACCTCGCCTCACTTGCTGGACCAAACGTGGCAACTGCTTTCTAAATGAGCACTCTGCATCCATCCCCAATACCCACAAATCCATGACTCCTGACAACAAATGCTTCAAAGCATGTCTCCTTGCTGCCCACCAGCCCACCGTATTGTGGTTCAAGTCCCCCCTCCAGCATCACTGGTGCCACTTTAGGCAAGTTCATTACCCTCTCTTTGTGCCTCATTTCCTCATCTGTTAAATGGAAGTAATGACTTACCTCATAGAGCCAAAATGATGAAATGAGTTTACAATTTCTATTTTTTCGTAAGTTGAGTGCTCGGCATAGACTTTTGGGATAAAAATTCAAGTCCTTATTGTGGCTTGCCTACTTTTCTGGCCTTTTCTGAAAGCACTCCCTTTGTTCTTACTGCTTCAGTGCCATCTGCATTCCAGCCATTTCCCATCTCCTTTCCTCTGCAGAGAGAGTTTACTCCCCACCTTCTCCCTGACGCCATCTCTCACCCATCAGCTGGGGGCTGTCATCTCTGATTAGCCATCTCTCAGATCAGAACCCTCTGCTATGAATCTGTTCTAGATCTTTGCATATTGTGCTGCTACAACCACTTATAATTACAAAACACACAAAAACAACCCTGTAGCTACCTGATGTTGCCCCTTTCCTCACTCCCAGCACACCAACCATGGGGCAGAAAGCTGTCTCATTCGGAGCTGGAGGCCAGCTAGCAGGAATTTGGAAAGAGCTTGCACCAAGGCGATCTGGAAAGACAATCAGCAAAGATGCGAGATCATGGGAACGTCAGCTCAGTTCCCACCTACCATTCCCACATCTTCCCAGCTTGCTATCAGTCCCTCTCATTGCTCGGGAAGACCTCCCTCAGCTATTTGGGCAACCCCCTCCCCCTCAAGAATCTTTGGTTCTCGTCCTGGGAACCCCTCACACTGGTTCCTTGGAGAGCAGGGCTTCCCAATGAGGACAGTCCTGAACGGACCCTAAGAGAAAGGTTTGCAGAGCCAGGACTGGGGTCACACATGGAAGCCTATCAGTACAACCCCTCTCTCCATGATTAATAATTGAACCCTATGATAGAGCAAGCTTCTTGAAGACAGGGCCGTCTTCTATCTTTATCCCTACACCCCAGCTTAGCAGAGCTTGTTGGGAAATAAAAAGCAGGCAAGGAAACTCAACAATAGATGTCGACTGAATATATACTTTCTATGGAAACACTAGGGGCCCAGTGCACAAATTCATGCACCTTGAAAGGAACTGTGGGCACAGGGGCGGGTCCTGGCTCCTCCACTTCCCGGTCTGGCCCCTCCCACTGCAGGCCCAGTAGGTCTGCCACTGCTGCACCCATGTGCTGACAGCACTGCCCCACTCACATCCACTGAAGAGGTGGAGCAATTGGGGCCAGTGCCAGCAGTGGATGAGAGCCAGTGTGTCAGCGGTTGCAAAACTGCTGCCCTGATCGCCCCTTAGGAGCACGGGGAGGTGGAGAAGGCCCAAGGGGCAATCAAGGCCACAGCTGTAGCTTGCACCTGCTGCCGGTGCCGAGCAATTGGTCCAGCTCCGGGTGCCAGCAGTGGGTGAAAGCAGCGACTCCGATGTTGGCAGCAGGTGCAAGTGGGGCCAGCACCAGAAGTAAGTGTGAGTGCCGGGTGGGACCCTGGCATATAGGAGCAAAGAATTTTTGGTAACTACCAGAGGCTCATCCCAATGGACAGTGATGGGCAGTCTGGTGCCCCTGCTTCACCATCCTGCTGCAGCCGATGCCTATGTTCTGCATGCAGTCCTCTGGTGGTTAGTGCATGTCATAGGTACGAGTAGTTTGGATGTTCAGCAGTCCAATCTATTTGCATATTAGCCTTTGATTATATAGGATTCAAGGGGAGTAGATAGCATGAGATGAAGAAACAAAAAGCAGTGGCAGTGGTCAGGATTGCAAGAACTGGGCTGGCGCTGGGGGCAGGAGACCAGCTACTATGGGAGGTGTTATCCCAACAGTACAGCACTCAGTCTGTCTCCTGCAACCACTACAGCGTTCCAAGGGTGTGAGAGGGTAGAGCTGGGGCTTGGATTAGAAAGTGAATCAAGGACAGGCTGGCTCAAACTGAAACCTCAAGGTTCAGGGAACACAGCAGGGACTCTACCAAAAGGTTGCTGGTCAGGAAATCCACATGCTACGTAAGCTGCCTAACGTGGCAGGATGGGAGGTGAGCCACAGGGCCAGGCCACTTCCCCAGTCTCAGCCTTTTCTACAGAGGACGAGCCAGGCTCTTCTCACAGCATTTACAGTGGTCCTCAAGTCCGGGTATAGGAAATCAATTTACAGGAAACTATACTAAGGCCTCCAAAGGTACAATGTTAGAAACATACCTAACATTTGATAGTTGACTTTATTTTTTCAAACTATAATAAAAATCTTGAGTTTATGAACATAAAGAATGGACCTACAGACTGCCTTAAGATTCTGTAACTAGCCTCCTCCCCAAACTAATCCAACTCAAACATGAAATTCCTTCTGAAATATCACGTGCCCTTTGAGTCAGCTGACTCCTGGCAACCAGTGAACCATGCTCACTGTCCTGAACACAAAGCTGCTCAGCTGGATTCAGGCCAATGGCTTCTTCCTTGGAATCAATCCAGCTTATACCTGGGCCCTTTCCTGTTTTATTCTTCCTACAACTCGGCCTTCTTTTCCAAAGCCTTGCCTTGTCATCAGCCTGAAGTCTTAGACAAGAATCTAAATGAAACTGTCACCTCCATGTTTATTCCCAAGACTTTTAAATCCTAGCCCACTAACACAAACCTTGATAAGGTACCTCTAGTTCTCAAAATCTTTTCTAACACTCGAGGATGAGAACTTAAAGGGAGCTAGCTGAGGGCACTCAGAGCACCACACTTAGGTTGGTCAAAAAGCCCACTCAGGGGTCTCCTTCCCATTAAAACAAAGCAAAGGACTTTGAACACTAAGTAGTTTTCAATCCTGCTGCACATCACCATTTTCCAAGCTTTTGAGAAGTGTTGCCCAGGTCCCAATTTGCTAATTCATAACCAAAGAATATAGAAATAATTGCATTGTTTTAATAAGCTCTGTGGTCCAAATATATAAGCAGGGTTGAAAAATCGCTTTTAAAATCTTCACTACTATCTACACCTTCTACGTTCTTTCTTCCAGCATTACTTATGGGAGAATAAACGACTTGCTTTCAATTTCAAATTCAGTGTTTATTACAATATTCTTACATGGCCCATTACATTAAGCTAGATGGTCTTCCTTTTAGTCTGTTAAATCCCAAATTCCAGAGCCTACAAGTCCCATATATCTGAACTATACCAGCCCCTCCCCTTAGGACTTGTGGTGGTGCTTCTGTGACTGGAATTTAATTGCTGGAATGCTCCAAGTTGGCATTGTATTAATAAACTACGCCAGGCCCTGTCACTCTATAGTCTGAAGCCAAAGCAGCAAATCATAAAAGCAGGCACAAGTGCCTTCTTAGGCAGATGCTTAGTGGCCTGAATCCCCACTGTCTACTTCCTCCCATTCCTTCCCAATTGATGTGTTCCCGGGACAATCCATACAACCACACAGCACTGCAGAAAACCTCAGTGCCTGCTTGTCTTAAGCTCTAACCTTATGATGAAGGAACACAGGAGCCAAAGGGTTTGCTCTGTTCATCCAAACTGTCAAGAGTCACGAACCTAAATGTTATTCTGAAGGACTCACTTTACAAAGGGCAGAAGCAATTCCTTTTAGCACCATAGCTACTGCCTACTGTTTGTATAAAAACCAAGGCACAATCCAACTACAGGATGACTCTCTACCTTCTCACATCAAAATTACTTTCCTCAAAACTCAAGATAATTCTAACCATGTTCCTTTGAAGCATCCCAGAAACAAATGTTAAGATAATGCAAAAACCTGAATAATACTTTCTTTATTTACAAGTTAGAATCAACAGACAAAGACAATCCAGGGGACCAAATGGGGAGATGACAGAAACCCCCAAAGGCCCCAAATGGAGCAGAAGAAAAAGGGAAAACAGAGTAGAAAAATGTCAACGTAAAAAATGAGCTCCCCCTTCTTCCTTCCCCACGGACACCAAAGGGACCATGGTCCGGCACACCTCAGCCTTACACCTAGCTTAAATAAATTAGAATAACCAACCTCACAACAGGGCCGCTACGGCCTCAGGCAACCCTTATTGGGGTCTTTGCCCACTCCCACCGTCCGGTCCCAATCATTTTGAATGAGGCCCTATGCCCCTAAGAGGTCACTTTCAATGGGGCTGGGATTGCAACCTTATTTTGTCCATTATGTCCCTCCTTCGGCAAATGTCCCTGCATCCCTCCCCCCTGCAGAGCCAGCTCTCCTACAGTGGGGGGAGTGGGTGAGATGAGGGTGTCACAGCACAGGGGAAGGGTTGGGGCAGGGTAGTCTAAGGGTCCGGGTCCTGCAGAGTCTCCTGCCCCATCTGGCCGGGCCCTTAGCCTGAGTCTGAATCACTGGTGTCTGAAGAGGAGGAAGATGAAGAGGAGGAGCTGGAATCTGAGCTGGAACTGGAAGCACTGAGGCGTGACACTGCTACTTGGTGAGCAGATGACTCTGTTTTCTCACTCGCTGCAGAACAAAGTTAAAGATGTGTAAGTCTCACCTCCATTTGTGAAGGACAGTCAAGTTGGCAAAATATAGTGAATTGGCAGTGGTGTACAGGATACTCACCTTTCTTGGGAGGCTTTTTGGTGGAATTGAGCTGCCCACTAACATCTTGTAACCGTTTTTCTAGTTCCCGCTTCTTCTCCAAAGCCAGCTCCTCCTTTGTCTTTCCCACAGGTTTTTTAATGGCTAGAAAAGAGATGCATCAGGCCTAAGACTGCATCCTAGTGCTGCCAAGTTTCTTCCATTCTGGAAGCTGACAGGAGTGGACCAAGAATGCACACTACTACTGCCTTTCTAAACTGTCCTGAGACTCTCACAAAGATTGGTGGACCCAATTCATACTTACTGTAGGGCTTCCGTGGTTTCTTTCTAAGGCAGGAAAGGACATAACGCTCAAGCTCTCGAAGTGTGGATGGCTTGAGAGTCTCAAAATCAATCTCAATCTCTTCCGGGTTTGAGTCACGTAACGAGGGCTCCCTGGCTTGGATTATGTGCACAACTCGACCCAGCTTCTCCCCAGGTAATTTATTGATGTCCAGGCTCAACTGCCGCTTCTCATCATAACTCATGGGCCGACTTTCCTCCTCCTCCTCTGAATCATAGCCTGTAGGCAGGGTAGGTGGGGCTGACTTTGTGGCCTTTTTGGGTAGTCTACAAGCAAAAGAAAATTCTCAATTAGAGAAGCATCCTTTAACCCCCTCTCGATAAAGTTCCTATTCAATAAAAAATTTTGTTTGGTGTTATTGCATACTTTTTGTTTCCTTTTTTAAGCTATGTGTCCTGGTTTCTGGATTTTTGTGTGGTTACCATTAGATTTATAAAAAATGAAATTGCATATATACAGTGGCTTGAATGCATCTGATCTCCTTCCTCTGCCCGTTCAGACCATTACCGCCTCCCCTTTCATGTTTTTGTTGTCACAAATTATCTGTTTATATTTGCTAAGTTTTTTTGGTATCTTACTCCTGTTGTGACACCATCTTCTTTACGTTTCCTGCCTAGCATGCAGCTTGGTTTTCCATTAAGGCAAATGAGTCAGTCGGAGGTGGGTTACTTGGACACTGCATTAGGAAATGCCAACCATTTTACCTTTATTCTGGGCTTTGTGAACTATAGTATGCTGGCTGGTGTGAGCACATCTTTTCCCCCCAAAGCACTACTCACCCACCCTACCATGGAAAACAAGAAAAAACAAGTATGGATCTACTGGTTTAGAGAAGGTGGTAGTCAAACTATAGCCTGTGCCATTTGTTTTTGTAAATATAAAGTTTTATTGGAACACATATTCATGTTCATATCTTTATTGTCTATGGCTACTTTTGTACTGTCAGAGTTGAGTAGCTTTGAGAGACCCTGTGGTCCTCAGAGTCTGCGTCTGTCACCTGGCCGCTTACAGGAGAAAACATTAAGGAATTGGAGAATGCATCCTCCTGTTACAACTCACTTGGTGCCACTCCCTCCAGAAGGTCCAAAACCAGGAGGACCTAGTGTAGCAGTACTGCCAAGTCCGCTGCCGCTTGCTTTCTTGGACTTCTTGGGCTGAGAGAGGCGGGGTGCCCGAGGCCCCCTATCATCTTCATCTACCCCAGCTCGGCCTCGATGCTTCTCTGCCTTCCGTTTCTTCTTTTTCTCTTTTTTATCTCTCTTCCGCTTAGGCTTGGATATTGGGCCTTGGGACAGGGCAGCAAGTTGTTCATGTACTGCCCGAAGCTGCAAAGGAAAAAAGAATCAAGATGTGAAATGAGAAACACATCAAGTAGAACAATTTGAAAAGACCAAAAGAAAAAAGGGCAAAGACAGGCAAAAATGTCTTAATGAGCTGAACAGAGACATGTACCTGTTCCTGTAGCTCAGCCAGGCGATGAGCACGTTCTTCCTCAGAGTCAGAGCTTTCACTCTCTTCTTCCTCTTCCTCTCCCTCCTCCTCAGAAGAGCTCTCACTGCTACTCTCCTCAGTAGAGGAGTCTGAAGATGATTTGGCCAGGCCGGCGGGCAAGGCAGTGGAGATTGGCAGGGGCCCTGGCTCTAGCGGTTCATCTGGCATCTTGGCATAACGAAACTCAAATACATCCTAGAAAGAGAGGCTGACTCAAAACCATGCTGGGGGATAGTGCCCTGACTATATCCAGCCACCTGGTGACATGCCTCCAATTTACAACTGTAAGGATTAAGAGATCCTCATGTTAAGGTTGTACAGTGCAGATGACAAATCTCTCCCCCCAAACCTAGTCCTTCTCCAGACTCCAACCTTGACACTCACCTGTAGCTTTCGTGCCATGGCCACAACATCGTGGTCTGGGGGATTGTACTTATAGCAGTTGGAGAACATGAGCCGCACATCAGCAGCAAACTCCTGGGCATCTCGGTAATCCCGATTCTCCATCTTCCGCTGCAGAAGGAGGCAGCATCAGAAGCTGCACAGGCAGGGAGACTCACCTTTCCCTGCCAGCCCGACACTGCAAGAGCAGCCCCCTCAAGAGCACAGTGGGGATGACTTGCCCTGGGGTTCAAGTTTGAAGTCAAAGGAATTTGGGTGGATTGAAGAAATATCTATGTGTAGGGGAAAAAAAATATCCTTTCGAAGTAACAGGGGTCAGTGACCCCTGACTATCCTTCATCCCTTAACCACTCTAACTCAATACCCCCAATAAGCAGGACTTAAAATGTATATAAATAGTGTTGCTCTGAAGACCCACCATACAATTTCAAACACCAGAAAGTAGGGACTCTTACTAAGCTCTTGACCAATTGCCACATTACTATTTTGTAAAAGTAAAATACTAAAAAACAAAGATTGCTGTGTTCCCGTGAGGAGGTGACTAAATTTTTATTGATTCCCTAGGTTCCAATCACTGCCTGAGTGTCCCATCTGCCCCATGCAGTGGGTACCTTTACAGTGCTGAGGTCCATGGGGTGCTTAATGATGTCATGGTAATCATGCAGGCCAAGAGCAGAAGCATCCACTGGTTTATAGAAAGGCCATGCATAGGCAGCATGCTTCTTAGAGAGTAACTCCTTCAAAATGCCATTGCAATGTTTCAACTGTTCAGATAGCTTTCCTTTCTTGGAGCTCTGGTGTTGTTGCTGAGAATCAGGCAAGTCTTTGCGTGGGGGCTTGATGGGGCGGCCACTCTCTCTGCGCATAGGGGGAAGCCGTGCTGCCTTGGGCTCAAGACCCCCAGGGGGACTAGCTGGGGAACCAGGAGCCAGGATGGCTGTAGGTGTCGGGGTAGTAGTATCTGCTTTCCGCTTTACCCCCTTTTTCTGCAAAGAAAAACAAGACAGAAGAAGCCTTTTATATCTCAGGTCCACCTCAATCAAGCTTTCCCTCCCAGTTGTCCAAAAGAAATCCATGGATGTATACCTTGGCAAGGGGCTGGGCTGGGGGAGCTGCAGAGACAGCAAGGAGCGGGGGTCCGGCGGAGTGCAAGGACTTGAGAAGAGGAGAAGAGATGACTGATGGGTGGGGAATGTTGAGGACAGTGGTAGGTATCTCAGGAGGTGGAGAATACAGGGCTGTGTGAGATACAGAAGAGATAGCAGGCACCTGGTGGGCACTGGTGATACTGCCCTGGAGTGCTAAAAGAGAAAAAAAGGTTAGTTTGATCATCTTCCCCATCTTTTGGTCTCCCATTAGCAAAAACTCTGACTCTTCCTACCTGCCAATTTGGCCCCCTTCTTGTGGCTGTTCTTAGGAATGGTCACCACAAGCTCTTGTTCTTCTTGTGGCATTGATGCCACTTTCTGTAGGAAGATCTTTTCCAGCGTTTGTGCCATCAGGACAATATCATCGGTAGGCTACAGAAAACAAATAAAACAGTTCAAATATCAGCAAGAAATAGATTACTTTCCTCAAAGGAATTCCTAGCTTCAGGTATTATCACCACTCCTTTAGTAAGTTTTGTCATGAAGTACTAAAAATTACCTACACAGGGCCCACTAATTCCCACTTTCTCTCAACCCTGTCCCTCAAATGCAACCAAGAAAGAAAATTCAGAAATAAGGGAAGGAGATCTGACAAGGAAAGTAGATCCTGCTCTTTTCAGATTTCTAGGGATTTCTAATAAACAGGGCCACCACCCCCAAGTATGAAGAGTGTTCTATTTAAACCTTTAACTCTGGATTTCTGAAGCCACATCTCTGGGTCACTAGTGCTACTCTTTGGAGCTCATATTTTCTAAATCCTGACTATTGAGAACACCTACTGTAGTAAAAGAATTGTGTAGACAGAACTCCAGCAATGAAAACACCATGTCTCTCTGCCTGTTAATGAACACACAGAGAAAAACTTACTTTGTTGTAGATGTAACAGTTGGTGAACATGGTATTAAAATCCTGCATACACTCTGAAGCAGCCCAGTAATAGTTGTTTTCAAGTCTCCTCTTAATAGTACCCATATCCATAGGCTGTTTTATAATTTTGTGGTAATCCTAAAAACAAAAAAACAAAACACAGAAGGTCAGAGCCACCAAAAAATGCATACCTGTTCTCCTAAGCAAATTACTGATCCTCCAACACACACACACACATACCCTGTGTCAAAGGAGTAGAGAGTCCCCTAAACTGCGGCCCCAGTTAAACTACAGGACAGAAAAAAATGGAATAGGATTAACATCCAGCAGGAGGCCCCGACTGTCTTTCTCTAACCACCCATACCTCCCACCCACTCAGCAAGATTTCCCATCCTGTGACATTACCTCTGGGGCTGGCTATCCATGGGCTGCATGAGGGAGAGGAGGAAGCTAAGAATTTTGGCCACCGTGGTCCTCTCCCAACCAGGGGTGGGAATCTGTAAAATGGAGCCAGGGCACAAAAGTTAAGGAAGGACGGAGGGCACAAAGAGAAATGCCAAGATAGCAAACTGTTGGATCAATGGCAAAGGACCAAAAATTCAGAAATCTGGTGGCTATCTGCTCAATGGGGGAGAAATGGGAAATCCCTAGGGGCCGCAGCAACTATACTAGACAGCCCACCCCCACTCACACACATTCTTGTTCATTCCCACACCTCCCCACTTCAACTTCTCAACTCACCGGCAGACCCAGTTTGACAGCATCCACAGGCTGCCGAAAGGGCCATGCAAACTGATGTTTCCACAGTGCCTTCATCACCACCTTGTGCAGGTACTGCAGTTGGTTGGTAACCCGTCCTGGCTTTTTGGGATTGGATACCTCCGGGGGTGGTGGGTTGGCAGGGGTCAATTGTAAAGCTGGCACTGAAGCCATTGTGGGGCTTTCGAATCCCTCATACAACAGGGAGGGCTTCCGAATCCTTTTCCCAGGCGCTGCAGCTTCTGGGCCCAGCCCCAATAACCCTGCATTCCCCTCCCCAGGGAGCCTGTGAAAATGGGAAACAAAATTAGATGTGGCAAGCTATAGAAACTAGGGAATAGTGTAATTTACACTACACATCCAATAAATCCAGACTTGGGACCTAGTAAGAGGTAGGCAAGCTTAACTACAACCAGTAGCTCAAACATCCTCAGAGATTTTGTTCTTGTTCCCCATTTGCATGTTTTCTTTTTCCTTATTTCTAGCACACTTACTTAGATCCTACCTTCTGGAATCTGATAGGCTCAAGCATCTGGTTTTTTAAAATGACTTAGGAAAAAAAACCAATCAAATGGTTTCTTATAGGACATAACTTGAGAACCACAGGCTTATAGGGAAGAGACTTAAGTAAAACGGGTGGAGCCTAGAAATTCAAGCCCCAAGCCTGAGGACCTCATCCACTAGTGGCTTGATGGTTGCCATGGTGGTCGAGCCTGGGGGAAGCAGGTGAAAAGAGAAAGGGAATGAAAGGGAGAATTTCATAAATGCTGATAAGACAGCTAAGAATCCATGAGGGTAGAAGAGATCAGCATCTTTCACATGCTCTGCATAGTCAACTTCAAAGTAGAAAACAGACCCCAGAAATCTAACAGAAAACCATACCAACTTAAAAAAAAATAATAAAAAATCAGACAAGGAGCATATTTGTCGGACTTCACAGCCTGGAATAATCCAGCTGCCAGCCCCCAGAATTTTTCTGAAGTCCAGTCTCTTCGCTCCAAGTGCCTCAAAAAATAGAGCTGCCCAGTCAAGGTCACAAGAGGGATAGAAACCCTCGCCTCCACCTTGCGCCTCCCCCCCCAAAAAAACCCAAACAAACAAGATTCCAACAACAGTTCCCAATAGAGCATCAATTGTGGAGACTCAAGGCCAATGGTGGTTCAGGTTTACATTCTCCTTGATGCTTCTCTGGACCAGGTGTTTCCAGGGCCTAAGATTAAGATCACTACCCCGAGATCTTACTGACACCCGAAGACAGCTGGACTGGAATCTTTAGTTCCACCTCCCACCTTGAATGAAATTCAGATACCAAAACGTCCCCTCTACTGAACAAAACACTCCTCCACCCCAACACAAAACCGACCCAGTCACTGTAGGACAAGCAGAGGTTTAATGACCCAGTCCAGATATCAAGAACCCACAGGCTAAACAATAATCCCTCTACCTACTCTGGGAATTCCCGGAGCCAGTCCCTGAAGCTGTCACCATGGCAACCCTATAAGGCACTAGTTGTGGCCGCGAACACCTCAAAAGGACTTAAAAACCGTCGCTAAACACAAGGCTCACTACCCGCAGCCCAACCAATGTGGTCCTTCCCCATTACATTCCGCCGCCAACCTAGCTGGAACCGACTGGGTCAAGACTGGGCCACCGCCGAGAAAGTAGCAGAGACATTGACAACCTGTCCTCCCTCCACACGCAGCGGCCGGGTCACGACCACAGTTCCAAAACCGTCGCTCAAGCCCCTTCGCGAGCCCCCGAGTCAACAGTCGCGCCACGGAAGAGCAGCGCGCCCAAGTCAGTTCTGTATTCCCTCCGAACCTGATCCCTCACCCCCGTGCCACAGGCCCCCAACGTCCCCGTCCCGCTCGCGACGACGTACTTGTGGGGAGTTACGTTTTGCAGCATCTTGACCGCGGGGAACCGGCGCTGCACTCAGCCTCGGCAAGTCCGGGTGGCCTCGGTTCCCCTTGCCGCCCGGTCCAGCATAACCCGGGAAGTAGGGGGGGCCGCTGCCCTTGCCTTCCAGGCGACAACCCCCCCACCGGGCAGGAAAGAGTCTCCTCCGCTGTTTCACCGAAAGTTCCCGGTAGCTTGGCGCGCTCCGCAGGAGGCGGACAGCGAGAAAATGGCGGCGGCCTCAGCAGAGCCAGACGAGCGAGGGGAGAGACTCTTCCAACCCTAGGAAGGGCCCCGATCCCAGACACCGTCGTCAATATCGCCCGCTGTAGGTCTGCAAGAATCCCCTCTTCCTGCGGGGACTGTCCCGGGCGGACGAAGTCCCGTTTCAATCTCGATGGAGGCGGATGAACACGGAAAGTGGCTTAAGGAGCCGCCGCCTCCATCTTTGAAATCCTCTTGAGGGCGGAGTAGAGGGGGTGGACAGATTCCGAGGATTGGGCGGGGCCCGAAAAAGGGGAGCTTCGGGGGCTTCTATGGGATCTGTACTGTCCGCCCGGAACGGTCATAGGCCGAGACGAAGGCCATTTCCAAGCGGATGGATGTAGATTGCAATGGCAGGCCCCGACGACTCGAAAGCTCTGTATTGGTAGGTAGAATCCTCCAGCCTTCTAGAGGTTGCTCCACTCCAGCGCGAAATGGCGCCGCGGAGCCCCGCGCCAGCCCTTTATATATAGGCGGAGGGGCGGAGCTTCGCCGCTCATGCGCGCCACCGCGCTGGAGACTTCCCCCACCCTCGGCGCGCGCGCACGCCCGGGAAGAAGTCCAGGCAAAGGGGAAGGAACGCCTCTTCGCGGGAGCATCTTCTATTGGTCCGCTGGAGCGATTACGTCATAAACTCGATTCCCAGAGCGTCGGTCACCAGGCAGAAGAGTACCGCAGGCACCCTCAGGGGAGCGGCGGCCATGTTGCCGAGCCAACTGGCTGCGCTGAGGGTCGGGGACTCCAGGGGAAGGACGTTGGCGGGGTGCAGCACCCTCTCCCCATCTCCCTTTTCCACAAACTCTTCCCAGGCCTCCAGGCCCGGTGCGACCGGTGACTGCCACGCTCCGGCAGGTCGGGCCATTCGTAGCTCCTCCTTAGACCAGACCCGCAGGACTGGTGGAGGCCGCGTGGGCGTAGCCAACCTCGGCCGGCAGGGTGTGGTCGCAGGACGCCTGCCCGGTGATTGTTCTCGACAGGGAGGCCGCTGCAGTGAAGAATCAATCTGAAACGAGGAAGGAGACGCCATCTTAAAGCCACGGCCTAGTACTCTGGCAAACAGCTAAGGGCCCCCAACAGAGCGGAGACGGGATCCAACGTCCCAATGTCCCACAATAAAAAATACAGGCTTGTCAAAGTCTTAAAATAGTCCCTGCCCTCCCCAGGCCAAACAACATAAAGACAAAGGCAAAAAACTCCCCAAAACTTCTACCAACAAGGCAAAATCTAGAATTCCTTCCAAAAACTTGCACCCCAAGCACATCTCCGATCACTACCCACTCATACTTTATGAATAAATACCTGCGGGCTCGATCAAGTCTCAGCAGTCCCAAAGTGGGGCCAAAATCTGGAAACAAACCTATATACGAAACCCACCTCCTCCCCAAACTTCATTCCGATGTCTGGCTCAGAGCGCAAAAAACAAGTCCTGCGAGGGGCGAACTCGGTGAACACCTTCCCGGGCGGACTTTCCGCCACACTCTGCACCTCCCCCAGGCCCAGCGAAATCCGCCCCCCCTTAGGGTGCCTCCGCCGTGCGGGCGGGACGGCGCCCCACCCCCACCGCGGTCTGCAGTCCTCCCCACGGCGCGGCGGGTCCTTCGGTCAGCGCCGGGGAGGAGGGCGAGCGAGGAGGCGGCCGCTGCGGCTCAGTAGCCCTCCCCCACCCCCCCGGCCGTCCGCCTCCGAGGAGGGGCAGCAGCCATTTTGGGAGCTCAGTTTCGCCCCCTCCCCGCAATGCACTCATTTAAGTTTTCCCACAATCTGGTTGTGTGAATAGGGCTGGACTACGAATGGATACAATCAAGACCAAACAAGGTCAGGATCTCTAAAGCCACGATCTCTGGGGCTCCTCGTCCCCTCGCCGGAGAGGAAATCCCGCCCCCTCCATTTCTCCTTTTCTGGACACCAAAGAAAACTGACTGCATATGAGAAAGGAAATTAATGTAAGTCCACTCGGAAGGGCTCCTGAGGGCCTAGGATCCCTGAATTCCAATCCCGTCACCCTCCCTCTGCAGTTCTCGCGCCTTGACCTCGTTAACCGCGTTTAAAATGGCCGCCAACCTCCTGTCTTCACGACCTCCCCAGTTGGGCAGACCCCGCAGGAGAAGTGCGCCCCGGGAAGGAAGATCTGCAGGCCCTCCTTTCCACAAGGCTCCGGCCTCGGCCCCAGAAGTGCACGCGGGCCCGCCCGGTGGCTGCAGCAGGGAAGGCAATGACACAGCAACTTTGCAGAACCTCCTCCCCTCCCCCAGTGGCCAGCCTCCCAAACTGCGGTTCTCCACCCGGGCCAAGCAGCCCAGCCAGGAAAGAAACATTTAAGAAGTGGGGAAACCCTGGGCCTTAGAAAGCGAAAGGGCGGCCAGGCATTACTGAGGGAAAATCACTGCTCCCCTCTCCTTCTCAATCCTCCCTCCCCCCACATGAGTCACACTGGAGGCTACAGCTACGCGGTGCATTGGAAAAGCAACTCTCCCCCCCTTTCCGTTCCCTCCCCCGCAGCACACAAGGAGAGAGCTGTTAAGGATGAGGGAGGGGTGGAGGCGGAAGACACCACCCCGGAGAAACGCGAGACCTTGTGTGCCGTGAAATCATGGCAGGTCCTAAGCCTCGCTCCCCGGGTTCAGACCACGCCATCGCCTGCCCTCCCTGCAGGAGGGCCTGGCTTCTGCTCCCCAGCAGACCCCGAGCTTTCCGTCTGTGCGCCCTGCCCAGCCTCGGGTAAGTAAGCACATGCTCAGATAAGGCCCAGCGGAGCAAATAACTTTTTGCAGAAGGCTCCAGAGGCCGTGCCCACGTGAATGCAGTCTCGTTAAGAACTCGAAGCGCAAACTGGATCATGCCATGTGACGACGGCAGCTTCCCGCCGCTGACACAGAGGCGGGCAGGAAGGCTCCTTCCAAAGTCTGGGGAGAGAGGAACGGGCGCCTGGGAACACTCTCGTTCACACGCGGACTGTCCACTGTGACTGTTCACACCCCATAACTAGTCCCCTCTCCCACTCCTCAACCCACTAGGTCACCCCCACACACCCCGCCCGCCAAAAGGAACCTCACCAGGCTCCGGGCTTTTGTACCCGCCAGGGGACGAACGGAATGGGGGGGGGGGGGGCGCACACACAAGCCCCTTCGCCCTTCAGTAGGTATGGAGGCATGAGGTTGGCCCTTCCCCTCCCCCATCAGAGGTGCCCTCTCTTGCTTGCCCTCCTTCACGTTCCCATTGGTTGTGAAATGTCTGAAGGGCAAACCCACCCTTAGGATTATGCTCTGAACCCCAAGAATCTCCCTCCCGGACTCCCCACCACTGGTTAAGCACGTAAATGACTGGCCACATCCCCGCTCAAGGGCCCCTTCTTACCTGGATCCTGGAACCTTCCACGGGGGGATCCAGTGTTCCCCTCAGCTTGGTGTGGGGGGAAGATGTAATCCGGGGTGTCACCCCCCACCCGGGAAACTGAAGCTGTGTGGGGGGAGGGGGCATAGCCCCCTACCCCTCCCTTCTCCATCGAGTAGGGGGGTGGGGAAATCATCAGGGCCGCGCGGACACGTCAGCAACATCCGGATTGGCTGATCCGAGTCACGTGCCCGCCGCCCCCTCCTTCCCCTCCCGGGGGCTAGTTTCCAAAGGTTCCAAGGGGTCGGTAAGGGGCCAGGGGGAGTGCCTGGCCCGGGCCTGCTTCTAGAGTCTCCGCGCGCCTAATGCCGCTGCTTCTCTAGACCCCCGGCTTCCTAGCCGCGGTCGCCGATCTGGTCCCCCCCACGCCTCTCACGGGTTCAGCATGGCTGCCGCAGCCGGGAATGTAACACTGCGCCGGCGCAAGGGTGCGCCCGGGCGGGGGAGGGGCAGGATCCGGGGCGCCGGGGAGCGACAGAGCGCAGGCGCCCGCGGCGGCGCGGCGGGGCGCGCGGTGGGTGGGGCGGGAGGGGGCGGCGAGGCCTCCCGCCTCCCCTACCCCTTTCCTCCTCCCCTCCCCCTCCCCCTCCCCCTCCCCCGCGGCCCCGCGGGCTGCTGGACTCGCTTTCTTTTCCGCGGGCTAGAGGTGCTGCTTGGCCCCCCTGACCGGCGCCCCGCGGAAATGCACGCCACGGGAATCCTGGAAGGAGAGGGCGGCCTGCCTGAGTCCGGGGATGTGAGGATGGGCGGGGAGGCCCTTCCCCGGGCTAGCGACAGGGACTCGTTCACCCGCGGTGCCTGCCGCGGGGCATGAGATGCCGCCGCGCTGTGGGCGTTTTGTCTTAGGCAGTTTTGCAGCCTCTCGCTTGCCCTGAACATAACTAAACTTTTTAATGTGTGTGTGTGTGTGTGTGTGTATGTATACACACACACACACACACACACAC
>JAAGEH010000019.1:73752-98770 GCA_011751065.1 Lasiurus cinereus | reverse complement strand
CACACACACACACACACACACACACACACACTTTATTTATTTATTTATTTATTTATTTATTTATTTATTTATTTATTTATTTACAGAGAGGAAGGGAGAGAGAGAGTTAGAAACACCGATCAGCTGCCTCCGCAAACCCCCTCTGGGAATATGCCCGCAACCACGGTACGTGCCCTTGACCGGAATGGAACCTGGAAGCCTTCGGTCCGCAGGCCGGCGCTCTATCCACTACTGAACCAAACCGGTTAGGGCCTAACTAAACTTCTTAATGGAGACCTGCTACTCCCCGGACTCTCACCTTCTGCAGAATTTACCGGCCTTCTGGTCACTTTTACTTTTTTACTCACCTCCTGATGGACCACTGAAATTAAAACGGATAGTTCTTCCTTAAGGCTCTGCCCTCTATAAATCTTGAGTCAATCCCATTAAAAGCTAATACAGGGATTGAGCTGCCACCTAAAGCAGACCTTTTACTCCTTAACAATAATCTCTTCCTTGCCCCTCAGAGTATAGTTAAATGTTCCCTCTGTAGTCCAAAGCCCTCCCTCCCCACCAATAACAGAAAGACCACCTGGAGAACGCGCAGCTTTCCTTCGCCATCTGCACACATGGCAGATACCAGTGGACTAGAAGCCCTCTCTTCTGTTAAGAAAAGGCCTTTTCTTTTGACCTGGTTGACCTTATCTATTACTCTTGAAGCTAGCCTCTATTTTCTACAAATTGGCATTCTACAAGTTTCCCAGCCCCCCAAAAGGAAAGGAAAGAAAATAACCTTATCACTATTGTACCTCTTTAGACTCTTACCTCATCTCCCCTGCACAGTCAAGACCTGAAATTACCTAAGTTTTCCTCTCTGCCCCTCTCTTCCATGTCTGGAACTCCTGGCAGAGGGCACCAAGGCCCTCCTAATTAGCAAAGGCAGGAAGCACTTTTCAATTCTTACCTTAAGTGACCTCTCTGAAGCATTTGACACTTGATCATGCTTCCTTCCTGAAATCCTCACTCACCCTTGATTTTTGTGACCAGCCTTGCTGGTTTCTCTCCCTACTTGTCCAGTGGTTCCTTTCCAGTCTCCTCATGAATTCTCCTTTATTCCTACCTGTTGATGTTTGCCAGGATTTTGCTTCAGGTTGCTTCTACTTCTGTTCATCTTCTCTAAATTTACTCAATGACGCAAAGCTCAAATCTGTACCTTTTGTTCAGACTGCTCTCCTGAGCTTAACGTGCTACTAAATATTACCACTTGGATAACCCCCAGACGTTTCAGCCTGGTTAGAATTGATGTGATCTGTACGCCCAGGAGACCTACTCCTGTGTTATCCTGGCTGATGGCCGCTCTTCTGTCACAAAGCCTAGAATCTGGGAGTGCATTCTTGATTTATTTTACTCACAGCTTTCTACCCACTATACTTATCATTTTGCCTCTAAAATATCTATTGAATCCCACTGTCCTTGTTCAGTCAGCCGAGTTACATCAATAGCTTCCTAACTGGTTTTTCTTATCACTAAAACTGCACTCACTGTTCAGTACAGTAGCCACTAGCTACATGTGGCTATTTAAGTTAACATTAAATACAATTTTAAATTTAGAGACTTGGTTGCACTGGCCACATGTCCAGGTCTCATTTGGTGGCTAATGGCTGACCTATTGGACAGCAGAGGTTATAGAACATTTCCATTGCAGAAAGCCCTGTTGACAATGCTGCTCTAGATTTTTCTCTCTGCCTCTGCCCTGTTAGGAGCGAGGTTTCCAAAGTACAACTCTGGCTATGCGCTGCTGCATAAACCCTATGTTAGTTCCTCATGGCCTGGAAGATAAATCCACATTCCTGCTCTTGACAGAAAGGTCTGCCTTCCTCTTTAGCCTGTGTCTATCCACTTCCTCTTGTGCCCTGTACTCCAGCCATAATGAACTATTTCCTAGATACACCATTGTTTTATGCCTTTGTATTTTACACATACTGAAGTCTAACATGTAATAGGCTTTTCTCCAATCCATTCGACTCTCCAAAGCATCTGAAAAGCCTATACTTGCCTCCCAAATTCAGCTGACTGCGCATTCCTTGGTGTCCTTATGATTGCACCTTTCACAGTGAATGGCATTTGCGTGATTACATGTGCCTCTCCCTTAGTAGACTTTGATCTTGAGAACAGGGCCATGTTGTATTCTTTCCCCCCCAGTATAAATGTCCAGCTCCTGGCGTAGTAGCTGGCTAGCATGAGGTGCTCACAAAGAGAACAGATGTTAAGGAAATTGATGCTTAAGTAAGTATACAACTTAGGTAAGAATGTAATGTATGTGTTTATGGGTTACCATGCATAGTATTGGGGAAATAATCATAGTAAGACACAATCATTGTCAGCAAGTACACATTTGAGACATGGGGGTGGTGTGAGGAAAGACAAAGAGCATTGTGGCATCGGTCATTTTATACAGCAGGGCAGTCCAGCCTGGTCAGAAGAAATATAAACTACAAGCAGTAAAGCGGTAGGAGGGAAGCCCGGAAGGTAAATTTATTGTGAAGGATTTCTGGTACTGTTAAGTTTGAACTCAGTGGGGAGCCATTGGAAGTTTTTGAGCAATGACTTGATCAGGGTTATGTCATAGGATAGGAACTCTATCTTCATATCCCTATTAGCTAGCACTCGTTAATAAACACAAAATGAAGAGGATAAAGGAGGGGATAAGTGGTGATGGAAAAAGATTTAATATATTTTATTGATTTCTTACAGAGGGATAGAGAGTTGGAAACATCGATGAGAGAGAGACATCGATCAGCCGCTTCTTGCACGCCCCCTACTGGGGACGTGCCCGCAACCAGGATACATGCCCTTGACCAGAATCGAACCCGGGACCTTCTAGTCCGCAGGTCAACGCTCTATCCACTGAGCCAAACCGGTTTCGGCTAGAATTGTACTTTTATTGACTAATGTCACAGCAATAAATTCAATTAAAAAATTTTAAAACCTACAAAATGTAATTATCAGGTTAGAGTGAGATGGGACTGGTGATAACTAACATTTATTGAGTACTTGACATGTATCAGGCCCTGTTAAAAGTCCTTCACATGTATTAACTCTCTTAATCGTTATAGAGGCCCAGTGCACAAAATTCATGCATGGGTAGGGTCCTTAGTGGCTGCCAGCTGCTGGCCAGGGCCTCCCTTCCCCGGCTGCCGAGTAGTAATCAAACTCCCGGTAGGTCTAACTCCCAAGGGGACACCTTGCATATTAGGCTTTTGTATATATAGATAAAATAGATACTGTAGTCATCACTCTTAATTTTTCACGAAAGCAACTAATGACAAATAATTTGCTCATGGTCACATTTTAGTAAGTGACCAAAGCTGGCATTTGAACCCTATATGGTGTGCTATTCTGGTTGCTAAGCATAGCAGGAAGTTTAAGATCCAGGACTGGAGTTGGAGAAAAACATTAGGAGAAGTAGATATGGGAGTCATCTTTGAGGCAGTGTTTGATTTATAAGGTAGGTGAGATTTATGAGGAAGGAAGTAGGAAACAGAATTTAGTTGTGGGCAAGGATTGAGCTTTGGGTTCCCTCCCTAGGGAGCAAGAATAGGAAGTGGAACCAAGGGAAGAGCATCAAAAAAGGAGGAAAAGCAGAAAAAGGGAATATTAGCAAGATGTCCTCCAGTGAGGACATCATGTTTGTCAGGTGAGTTTTTTAAAAATGTATTTTTATTGATTTCAGAGAGGAAGAGAGAGAAACATAAATGATCAGAGAGAATCATTGACTGGGTGCCTCCTGCATGCCTCCAACTAGGGATTGAGCCTGCAACCTGGGCATGTGCCTTTGACCAAAATCGAATCCCAGACCTTTTAGTCCACAGGCTGAGGCTCTAACCGCTGAGCCAAATCGGCTAGGGCTCAAATGAGTTTTTAAGTTTGTGCTGTGGACCTCTTTGACAGTTTGGTGGCACCTTTAGACTTTGTCCAACAATAATACTTGTAAATGCATAAATACACAATTATCAAGATATTTTTAAAATGTGCGGTAGTCTAGTAATGTATGTTTTATAAGATTTTTTAAAATTTATTTTAAAGGGGGAGAGAGGAACATGGATGTGAGAAACATTGATCAGGGATTGAACCCACACCTGGGTGTGTGCCCTGACTGGAATCGAACCTGTGACCCTTCGTTGCACGGGATGACGCTCCAGCTGAGCCACACTGATCAGGGCAATATGTGTTTTCTTAACACCACACATATGTATCTTAAGTCATCCATTAAATGAAAGGACTTATTGGCAGGTCTGACAACTCACATATATTATAAAGTAGAGATATTTTGAGATGTCTGTATATGTGGTATGAAAATATTAATTGATGATTTCTATTGATAACATTAACATACTGTTATTACTATACAGATTTATTTTCTACATTCATAAAACTAAATCTTAGATGTTACTGAAAATAAGGTGACTTATTTATTCCATCCAGGTTCAAGGACCCCTGGAATTTATGATGTGGGCTGCAGGCTAAGCACCCCTGTTCTGATTGATGAGAAAGTGAGATCCCACAGGATGTGGCAGAATAAAGAAAGGGAAACAATCACTAGTTGGTATGGGGCTCGCTACTGGTATTGGAGAGCAGTTTCCATCATCCAGGGCTAGAACTCAAAAGAGTATAGAGGACCCAAGCCAAGTGATTCAGACCAAATGTAGTACAAAGGAAGGGGCTATTTTGATTGGGGAAGTGAGAGCTCCCTTTGTAGGAAGATTTACTTGGCAACAGTGTGCACCATGGATTGGCTTTGGATAGACTGGAGGTTGGTCAGTCACCTTAGCACATTCATGCATGAATGAGGAGGAATAAAGTAGTTGCAACATCAGAACTAATACTCTGTGGTCCCCAAGGTCCCACGTGGCTTCTGCTTGCCTCTGGCCTCATCTACTGGCACTGACTGTGCTCCAGCCATATGGGTTCTTCCTCACTTCCTAGAAGGAGCCAGTCCCTTTCCTGCCTCAGTCCTTACACATGCTGTTCCCTCCATCAGTGCACTCTTCCTACCTGCCTAAGTCTTACCCTCAGATTCCATCTCAATATCAGGAAATCCCCCACTCCAGTTAGTCTCTCCTAGGGAATCAGAGTTCTTTTTCTTCATAGTATCTTTTACAACTTGCTTTTATAGATTTGTTTACTTAATGTCCCTTTATATTATAACTAGAGGTCTGGTGCATGAAATTCATGCATGGGTAGGGTCTCTAGGCCTGGCAGCCGATCTGTGGGGCAACTGGTGGGGTGATTGGGGTGCCCACTTGCACCCATCTTAGCCTGGTGCTGCCCACTCACCTCCTCTACCATCCCACTGCGGTCCTGATCTCATTGGGGCTCATAGGGGCCGGCAGCTCTTCCACTGCCATCAGCTGCAGGGCCACATCAAGCCAGCTTCCATGTTCTGTGCTGCTCTCTGGTGGTCAGCACACATCTAACTCCTGGTTGACGAAACTCCTGCTGTGTGGACAATTTGCATATTAGCCTTTTCCTATATAGAATTAGATGATAGGTGTCTGGTATCCAGCATACTTCCAGGTGAGTAGATAGTGGTCAATAAATATTTTATAAGGAAGTAAATGAATGGACATCTTTGAGCCACAGTTCTTATTTATATAGTGAGCATAGTAAATCTCAACCTTGAAGAGCAGTTGAGAGGATTGTTACTCCTAGTAATGTAGCTAAAGAGAGAGGATGAGTATGGATGTGAAGAGACACTGAGCTAGAAATGAAGGTAAAGGTGGGAGCTGGGTGGCTAGGTTTGATCTTTGAAGTAGGAAGTGGTGGGGACTAGGAAGAAAGTGGCCATTGGGAGGAGAGGTGGGGTACATAGAGAAGCCAGTGGGGGGGGTGAAGGTGCTTGTACAGACATTCCTGGTAAGGTTTACTGTTGATATCTCTGTTAGAAGAGTCGATCTATTCTAAAGCTTGAAGGCTTCCAGGCTCAGCTTCAATACCTTCAGTAACTAACTAGCAGCCCATTTGAACTTATTTAAAAAAAATGTTTTTATTAATTTTAGAGAGCAAGAGAAACATCCATGTGGGAGGGATTGGCTGCCTTCCACATACACGCCTACTGGGGATCAAGCCTGCAACCTGGGCATGTGCCCTGGCTGGGACTCAAACCCGGGCCCTTTCAGTGCACAGGATGGCACTCAACCACTGAGCCACACCAGCCAGGGCACTAGCAGCCTATTTATTCGTCCAATAAGCAGTCACTTGGTGGGCCTTGGTAGATGCTGAGAAGTAAAAAAGAATATGAAATTATTCTTTAAGGACCTTGCAGTGGGGAGCAGGTGAAGCAGACAGGAATAGAAGAGAATAATAAAAGCAATGGCAGTGGCAGGCATGGGTTGGGGACAGCTGAAGACACTGGGACAACTTAATCTGTTAAGTGTCCCAAAGGCTTCCAGAGGAAGGTCAGGTTTCATCCCATAGGAATATAGAAGTAGGTTCAGTAGGGTCCAGATCAAACGTATGGTGTGACTGAATATGCATAATAAAATATCCCTTTAGCAGCACTGGAAAATAACAGTGAGATTGGAGACAGAAACCAATTTAAGAAAGTTGCCATGATCCAGGGGACAAACCAATGATGGCCTGAGCCAGTGGGAATGGAGAGAAAAGGGAGGGCAGATTTAAGAGCTATGGAAGAGGTGATAGGACTTGGCAAACAATTGGATGAGGAGATTTGAGGAAAATGAGATTGGCTCACATTTGTAGCTCACTTGGCTGGATAGTTAAGCTATTAAGGTCTTGAATATAAAAGTGGGAATTTGTTGGGAAGAGGGGTGATGAGTTTGATTTTGTAAATTTTAAGATGGAGGTACATTCAGATTAGTAATTATTCAACTTAATTTGCCTATTAGAATTCATTATTGAACCATAGGGGTTTATGGGATAATATAAAATAGAAACTCACCAATTTTTTGAAAAATGAAAGCACAGTTTAAAAACCATAAGACACAGCTTTTCATTTAAAACATTTTTTAGACATCTTTTGAGAAATGGGGGAAAAGAACACATTATGTTAAATGAAGTTAAGTGTTCTTAATGTTTTTGGTGGGAGTAGTATTGTAAAGAAAATTTATCATCTATTATAGATTCCCTTAGAAATATTTCCTCGTGGACTATAATGACAGAATTTCTATAAAATACAGGGGGAAAAAGTGTGTGGAACAGGAGAATAAATGAAACATGAATGGAAGACTCAGAATGTTGAAAATTGTTGAAACTTAGAGTACATAGGAGTTTATTAGATTCTTCTCTTGTGTATGAAATTTTTTTCTAGCAGAATTTAAAAAAAGCATTTTATGTTATAGATCCAAAGAAAGTCTATTAGTGGGATATAAATATTTTTATTAATATCAAATCATAAATATATTTTGAGTTTGTGGTAAGACTGGTGACAAACCAGAGTTCCAGTAGAAGACGTCGCTCCCCAGCAGCTCCTGGGCAATGCTGTCTGTCACTAGTGCAGATACCACCCTGTTTGTGTTTAGGTGACCTCATGCAACTGGGCTGCTGTACGTTCAAAAGAGTGGTGTGGGGTGCTTGTTTGATTTGTGCTGATTTCCCCCTGCTTTGGAAATAACTCTACTGCAGAGAGGTGCTGTGCCTGGCCACAGCTCATTGTTCTGGAGGTACCCACCTAATACAAGCTGGCCCAGTGGGGTTGTCTCGCCCAGCAGTGTGCAACTTGAAAGCTAGAGGTTGGGTCCTTTGAAGGTTAGGCATATTAATGGCAACTTATCCCTGCTGCTGGGCTAGCTTATTCCACTCTTGGTTTCATGAGCTCACTCAGTGTCCTTCTAATAAATTGCCACTGGAAAATTTAAGTTAGGCCCTAGCCAGTTTGTTCCAGTAGATAAGAGCATCAGCTTGTGGACTGCAGCTGATCAATGATTTTCATCATTGATATTTCTCTCTCTCTCCCTTTCTCTTTAAAAAGTCAATTAAAATAAAATTTAAAAATATATAAAATGTACAATTCACTGGTTTAAAAAAAATTTTAAGTTAGGCCTGGCCAGCATGGCTCAGTGGTTGAGCATCAACCTGTGAACCAGGAGGTCATGGTACGATTCTGGTCAGTGCACATGCCTGGGTTGTGGGCTCAGTCCCCAGCTGTGTGGGGCATGCAGGAGGCAAGCCAATCAATGATTCTCTTCATTGATGTTTCTATCTCCCTCCCTTCCTCTCTGAAATCAGTAAAAATATATTTTTAAAAATGTAAGTTAGCCAGAATTGGTTTCTATTGCTTCTAACCAAAAGAGCCTTACTAAATGCAATAAATTATTGCATAATTATTATATAAAAATGTGTTTGGTGATGAAATACATTTTAAAATTTCTGAAGGGAGACTTTTGTGGGGAATACAGTCTGAGAATTGCTGTTGTCGACATCAGATGGAGCTGCACAGGCAGCTGGGAACAAGGGGTGTGAATCAGCAGAGCTGACCAAAGGAGTAGGTTGGACAATGTCAGCCAGTCATTGGTATGGGGAGGTGTGGGAGTAAATGCCATCTCGGACATGGACAGTGTAAAAGAGATGGTTGAGAACACAACTCCTGGGACACCGAAGGAGTGCACGAAGGAGACAGATGCCAGGGAGGAGAGAGCGCCATCTGATGTCAAAAGGGTAGGCAGGAGACCTGGCCAACAGTGTCAAATGTTGCAGAGACTGGGAACATTGTGGAGGTTAAGGATTAAATGGCAAGTATGAGAATGGAAAGATGGTTGCCACAACTTATTCAGAAAGTTTGCCAAGGAAAAAGGGATGGGGGAGCTGGGTGTCAAAGCGGGCTGGTTCTGGTGGCATTCTCAGGCATTCATATCTGCAGACCAGGTTAAGACAGGTTCTGGGAGGCCCAATGGCCACTTCGCTCCTCTCCTGCCACAGTTATCATCCCCAAATGTAGAGACTGTTTTCGATATCATCTATTCTGGAGGTTGTTAGAGGTTCCTGATGGGAAGAGGGAGTACACAGAGGGAAGAGTAGTTGAAAGTGTTTGAACTTTTTGCCATTTCTACCAGGAGAGAGATGTGTTACCCACTCCTCACTCTTGTCCTGGTGATGGGGGTTATGGTTCTCATGCGGGTTTTGTCCTTCTTACTCCCACCCAGAGAAGCCGCAGCATCTGTTGGACCTGCTAGTACCGAGACTGAAATGGAGTGCACCACAAAGGCTAAAGCATTTACTATTTGGCCCTTTACAGCAAAAGTTTGCTGACACCCTGGTGGCTGCCATACATCTCCCCCTCCAGGCCTGGACACTTCATAGCCTTCCTGCTTTCCTAGGGGCCTGAATCTTCACCACAGCCACTAACATGGGTTAGTCCACAAATGGAGGGACATTGGGAAAGGTTCTGTGTTTCGAATGTAATACCGTGGTTTCCAAACCCTGCTCCAGCCCTGGCACTCTGCCTCCCCCAACACACCCACACACGTCTCATATCCAGGAGGTCATGGGCTTGTTTGTTTGTTTGTTTGTTTGTTTGTTTAATATATATTTTATTGATTTTTTACAGAGAGAAAGGGAGAGGAATAGAGTCAGAAACATCGATGAGAGAGTCATCGGATCAGCCGCCTCCTGCACGCCCCCTACTGGGGATGTGCCCGCAACCAAGGTACATGCCCTTGACCGGAATGGAACCTGGGACCTTTCAGTCTGAGGGCCGATTCTCTAGCCACTGAGCCAAACCGGTTTCGGCCATTAGCTTGTTTTTGTTTTGGGCTGTTACTGCTGTCATCTGTTTTTATAAAGGGAATGTGAATTTTGAAAGTCTCAGAAATGTAGATGGGCCATATTCACATAGATTAATTTCTAAGATTTCTTAATTGCCACATTAGTTCTTTCTCCCCAAGTCTTCCCCCGCCCCTTCTGTCTTTCTCTTTTCTTCTCAAGCGACCTTGCAGCTGTATGCTGACAGCTTCTGCCTCGCCTCCCACTACTCAGTGCACCGCCATCTGGAGCGCTCCCACCACATGGAGAAATTGCTCTTCCTAAATTCATCAGCCAGTTCATACTCTCCAAGCCGAAGGACACTTCCCAGTCTCTTTGGGAAGCACTTGACAATGCTGGCCTTGCCCTTCTTCCTGGGACGCCTGTTTTTCTTCATCAGATTCTTCCTTGTTCTCATTCCCGGGATGCTCCTGCTGCTGCCAGGTTCTCACAAGCTAGTGCATTTCAGTGCCCTGGTTAACAGGTAGTGTCGGCTCCTGGCGCGCCCCCCTGCAAGTGCTCTGGGGTGCTCACCAGCCGAGACATCTGCAGGGCATGTGCTTCCAGCCTCCTGGCCAGTTGGCTCCCACAGGAGACAGCTCAGCAGGCAGGAGAGACCGGGAAGCTTCCTGCTTTGTCTAACAGATGCAGTAGCCGGTAGTTACAGTAGCAGCAAGAACACAGCAAATACCTTCTTGCTGAGCCAGCCTTGCTGGCGATGACCGCGTTTCAGTATATCCAGAGCCAACTGACTGTGTGTCCCCCAGGCAACAGAGGTGTAGACATGGGTTCCAGCTCCGACCTCAGCGGAGTCTGACATCTGGGTATTCCTCCTGTGTGCACCCCCAGCCACTCTGTTTCCCTTTTGCACTTCTTGCCTTTGCAACAGATTCTCGATGATAAATCCCAGCCTGGAATACCTAGCGCGGCTGTGTGTTCCCTACTGGATCCTGGATCTTGACTGGCCTGAGGCTTGGGTTAGGAGCTCGTGCAGACCATGTCCTGTGCCACTCCCTGTCCGTCGCTGCACAGTTCATTGGGTGATCTCGTCCACCACCTCTGCTTCAACACTCACTGCCTCTCAAATGAAGGCCCTGCAGCCCAGAGCTGACATCCACACCCACAAACCTCACACCTCTATGAGCATATCAAAGTCAGCATGTGCAAACCTGAATTCATTCTCCTCTTCATCAAACCTGCATTTATGGATTTTTTTTTCTACCTCAAATCTGTCCGTTGTGACGACTCACCCTGCCACCCAGTCAGAAACCTGGGTGTTTTCCCTAACTCCATCTTACCTTCCCACAGCTAATCAGTGGCCAAGCCCTTTAGGTTCTACTTCCTAATTATCTCAATGTTCGGTTCCCCCATCTCTTTCACTTGTGACTTAACTCAGCATCTTAACATTTGTCACCTGGATTGTTGCTATGTTGCTGCAAGAGGGCAGTGTGTGTGCCACTTTTTATTTTGATATATACTACACATTCGTGGCCAGCAGTTTTGCCTCAATTTTGTCTAAGCTCCAGCCCAGTATTTGAAATATTGGAACAGTTCTTTGTGAAGGTTGAAATGATTTTGCATGTGTCAGTTTTTAATATCTCCATCATTTGCCAAGTAAAAGCCGGACCTTCTTTGTGGTGTAACAGGGCTTTGTGATCTGTTCTTGCCTACCTTTCCAGCTCCACGTGAACACTCCTCAGCCTCCTGTGACCGAATAGGGTCATGTGAGCAGTGTCCACACACCTGCTCCAGCTTCACGAGGCGGCACAGGAAGGAGCTCTGGGCCTCTGACTTCACACGCTTGTCCATCCCTTGACCTGGAACACTCTTCTATTTGCTCACCTGTTGTCAAACTGTTTTTGTTTTGTTTTGTTTTGTTTTCAAAACTCTTAGAAGCTGTCCTGAGGTATCTCACCTATTCCTTCACCTTCATACAATGACTATTTCCAAAACCACTCGACACATTTTAGTTAAATACATTACATTGTTGGGTATTTATTCATTGACCGTCTCTCCGTTCCCCCCCCCCCCCACTAGACTTTAAGCTGGTTGAAAGCAGGAACATGTGTTATTCGCCTTCGTATTTTCTGCCTCCAGAATGCACTGGAGCTAACGATGGGAGGGGGACGTGGAGAGCTAGGGGTTTGCTGTGGGAAGAGAAGCTTCATCACGGGCTGCTGGCTGGGGTGAGACTCCTGGCAGAGGCTGAGCAGATACTGGAGGGGCCCCCACCAGTAGGCAGACGTCCCTGCTCACCTACCCAGCCCAGTTACACACCCCAGCTCTGGCCTGCGAAAGCCCTCTTCGGGAGGTTGCTGGCTCCAGGCCTCTCCCCAGCAACTGGTGATGTTATAGCTTTCCCTCCTGTGATTGGTTAGTCAGAGGTGCAGGGACCCTATTGGAAGTGAGCTGGCGGAACAGGGTCTGGGAGGGAGTTGGGCAGCTGGTAGCAGCTCCCTGCCCTCGGTGTGGGTGAAGGATGGGTCCTGAGCGGGGCCCCGGACCTGGACCGCTGCTGCAGCTGCTGCACCTCCTGTGGCTGCTGCCCCACTCTCAGGCCGCCCCTCCAGGTATGACAGCACTTCCCCTTGGCTTCAGTGCCCACCCAGAGCCCTGGAGGAGAGCCCGTGCTTTGTAAATGGTGGCAAGTACTGCCGGGTAGGGGAGACTAGCAGAATTGAGACAAAGCCACAATGGGTGGATGGCAAACTGTCAGGTGTATTTTATACATTTCATGTATGAGCCTCTTGAAGCAGAGATTATTATTTTTTAATATATTTTATTGATTTTTTTAAAGCTAGGAAGGGAGAAGGAATGAGAGCTAGAAACACCGATCAGCTGCCTCCTGCGTATCCCCTACTGGGGATGTTCCCTCTGACCAGAGTGGAACCTGGGACCCTTCAGCCTCTGAGCCAAACCGGTTAGGGCTTGAAGCAGGGATGGTTATATCCATTTTCCAGATGAAGAAAGTGAGACTCAGAGTTTGAGTAACTCCTGTAAGTTCATGCTAGGAAGTGGTAGCACTGGGATTCGCGCAAAGCAAATGTTATTTACACCACTCCACGAAGGAGCCACTGCACTCACCTTGCAATTCTTGAAAAGTCTTTCTTGATTTCCCTCTCTGAAAAAGATGAGGCAGGATGGAAGAATAATCCGGAAGATCCCTCTTATTTGAAATGTCTATTATTCTAGGTATTGGGTATTGGGTAGGCATCCTGCTCCCTGGGGGGATTTCTGCCAGAAGTTTCAAAGACAAGGGCTTATTTCTTGCAGCTCTGGGGTCACTTCCCCAGTTTTGGCGTTGTAAAGGCTGGACGGTGGAGTGAGGGGAAGCTGTTTTGGGGGGCTGGTGAATTAAACAAAGGTCTCCCTGGGGCGGATGCAGCTGCTCGAGCCGTGAGTGTGCTAGGTTTCAGCCACCAGCAGTGCACTCACAGTCCACGCTGGGACACTTCAGACAGCAGCCCCTTACTTTCAGGCTTCAGACAGTTGGCCTTTTTTTGGCAGAGGTAGTTGGGAGAGATCCCAGTGATTTCTTTTCCACCCCAGGGGGTGGGAGAGCCCAGGTAACAGACAGTGGAGGTTCCTTCCTCCGGTGCCCAGGCCTGCCCTGCCCTGCCCTGCCCCGTCTCCTTTGCAGCAGCAACAGGGTGGCGAGCCGGCCTGCAGAACCACACGTTCCAGCACACGGTGTACTGCCAGGACTGGAGCCCTGGCGTGGGGCTCTCCGAGACATACGACGAGGACCAGCTCTTCTCCTTCGACTTTTCCCAGAACACTCGAGTGCCTCGCCTGCCCGAATTTGCTGACTGGGCGCAGAAGTCTGGAGATATCTCCACCATTTCCTTTGACAAAGCATTCTGCCAAGCCATGATCCGGGAAGTAGGCCCACAGCTTGAAGGGAAAATCCCGGTGTCTAGAGGTCAGGGTTTTTTTGGGGGGTGGGGTGGGACCTGTATTCGGAACCTCATTAATCTATACCAGAACTGTTCCCTCACACCAGCCCCCCACCTCTGGGGCTCTGCTTCTCCCCCGGTCCTTGGGTTTCCTATCAGCTACGGGCTGTGCGTGTCTCTGTGGGGGTCAGAAAACAGGGGCCTAGATTGGCTGGTCCCAGGGTGTGTCAGACTTGAAGTCAGTGGGAGCAGGGGCCTCAGGGATGTGGACCCTGGGGCATGTGCTCAGCAGGATAGATGGAGGGGACCTACCAATGTTCTCTGAGAAGCAGCTGGAGATCGGGTGACACGGAGGAGTCTGGACAGAAGAGCTGCAGGAAGCAGGGGGCCTGGCTTTGCCTCTAGGTCCAGCTCTGCTCTTGCCTAGAAGACCTCAGAGCCCATCGACCCCTACCGCCCCCCAAAGCCCGCCCCGTTGACGGTCTCTGCCCTCCCCTCTGTATGCCACGTCCCCTCCAAACACTGGGCTTCCTAAAGGTCCCTTCTGTCCCTCCCCCTTCCCTCCAGGGTTCCCTGTGGTTGAGGTGTTCACGCTGAAGCCCCTGGAGTTCGGCAAGCCCAACACGCTGGTCTGCTTTGTCAGCAACCTCTTCCCACCCACACTGACGGTTGCCTGGCAGCGCCACCTGGCCCCCGCGGAGGGCGCCGGGCCCACCCTCGTCTCAGCCATCGATGGACTCAGCTTCCAGGCCTTTTCTTACTTAAACTTCACCCCCGCGTCCTCGGACCTCTTCTCCTGCATTGTCACCCACGAGATTGACGGCTACACAGCGATTGCCTACTGGGGTGAGAGCCTCCTCCCTGGAGCCTGGCTCATTGGGGGCCTAAGGGGACAGACCCACGGGAGCCTTCTTCTCCACTTGGGCCTTGTGTAGTCCAGTCTCACTCTTTCACGCCTCAGTTTCTCCCTTGTCAGCCCAGACACCCACATCATTCCCCAGGGTGGGGGCTCCCTAACCAGGTCTCGGGGCCCATCTGCTCCCCTTTGTCTCCAGTGCCCCACAACGCGCTGCCCTCAGATTTGCTGGAGAACGTGCTGTGCGGCGTGGCCTTCGGCCTGGGTGTGCTGGGCATCCTCGTTGGCCTGGTCCTCATCGTCCACTTCCAGAGGCCTTGCTCAGGCGGTACGTCGGGGGCCGGAGGGTTGGCGGCCCTGCCCGAATTCTCCTGGGCCCCGGGGGGACTGAGAGTGGCCCGCGGGCCCTTGGGTAGCGAGGCTGTATTGGTTCCGTGGACATCCACCCACTTGGGCCCCATTACGCACAGGGTTGGGGATCACAGGGATGGCTTTCAGAGGAGTGATGGGAACTGCAGGAAAGGTGCGGAGATGATGAGCAAGGAGAGATCAACTTCTGCAGGGCCTGCTGCCCGCGGGGGGCCTTTGGGGAGGAAGGGGTCCCCCTGATGGCTTTCCCCATCCTTCTTTCCTCAGACTAACTTCCTGATCAGAGTCTGATGCCAGCACCTCGGCCATCCTAGCCGGGGCTACTCCGGCTGCCCGGCATGGCTTCTCCTCAGAGCAGAAGACCCTGGGCCTCCCCTGGGCTGTGCATGTGTGTTCATGTGTGTGCACGTTTCTCAGCTGGGGCTGTGCTGCCCCGGTCTACATCCCGGGGAACCCAGTGGCCATTCTATTATGACCACAATCCTCCCCACTTTGAGGCAATAAATCTCATTACTTTTTGTTGGTGTGGCTCCTTTTTTAACTCATTGTGTTTGTTTCCGGATATCTCAACTTGAGTGAGTTGTCATGTCAAATTCAATATTCCTTAACCCGAACCTTGAGTGGTGTGTGTGTGTAATGGTAACCCCCTTGTTCCTAGCTGCCTCCATCCCCGGTCCCAGTACCATGTGATGCTTTCACCCCCCTGACAGGTGTGTGCACTGTGAGGAGGGAAGGCAGAGCTGCTTCCTGGTCTGGGCACACAATGCTGGGGTTTTGGCTTGTGGGCGTTTTTGCACTTTGCTGCCTTGAGAAGTGTACGTTCCCTTCCACCTTCGCCATAGCCCAGAAACTGGTGCAGGAGTGGGAAAGTAAGCCTCAGGAGCTACTCTTGTTTTTATTTATTTATTTATTTATTTATTTATTTATTTATTTATTTATTTATTTATTTTTTAATCCTCACCTGAAGACATTTTTCCATTGACTTTTAGAAAGAGTGGAAGAGAGAGGGAAAGACAGAGAGAATCATTGATGTGAGAGACATATTAATTGATTGCCTCTGGCATGCGCTCTGACCAGGGCCCAGGCAAGAGAGGAGCCTGCAACTGAGGTACGTGACCTTGACCAGAATCAAACCCGGGACCCCTTGGTCCACAGGCTGATGTTCTATCTACTGAGCCAAACCAGTGATGGTGATTTTTTTTTTTTTAGAGAGAGAGAAGAAGGGGAGAGAGAAATAGAAACATCAGTAGTAAGAATTGATGAGGCCTCCTGCATATCCACTACTGGGGATCAACCCACAACCTGGGCATGTGTCCTGGCTGGAAATCAGACCTCCTAGTGCATGGGATAACAGCCAACCAACAGTGCCACTCCGGCCAGGCCAGACGCTGCTCTAACTCTGTCATGTCAGTTCTGTGAAAAATAGTACAAGTAGACTCCTCAAGTGACATTTGAGCAGCCTGGAAAGGCCCGGAATTCACGTGTCCTTCCAAACGGTCTGTTCTTCGAGTGGCTGGTCCAGGTAGAACTGAAAGTGCCACCTGGGCCCATAGTGGGACCCTAGTGCTGGGCACGACTCCTGGGGCTAAACTACTTTGCATATGCTTTGCCTCTTGCTTTCTTTAGGGATGATGATAACAGTAGGATTGATGGTATTGATGTGAAACTTAACTAAGTTACTATCTGTCAGATGCTTAGAATACTGTTTGGCACATAGAAAAGTTTCCCATTGAGAAAGTGGGATATTACCTTAACACTTTATATTCCAGCAAAAATTGTAACTGCCTGTGGTTAGAAAGGATTTCTTAAGATCATAAAAGCTCGAACCATAAGGGTTTTAAAGACCAAAATTAAATCTATTCAGAGGGGAATTTGTTAACTGATGAACTGTAAATGGAAGAAGGCATTTGTAATATTTATACTGACATAAGATTACTATATTAAAAATAAAAATATTATTACATAAAATATATTAGAAAACCCTACAAATTCACAAGAAAATGCAGTTTATTTATATATATTTTTAAAATATATTTTATTGATTTTTTACAGAGAGAAAGGAAGAGGGATAGAGAGCTAGAAACATCGATGAGAGAGAAACATCGATCAGCCGCCTCCTGCATGCCTCCCACTGGGGATGTGCCCGCAACCAGGATACATGCCCTTGACCGGAATCGAACACGGGACCTTTCAGTCCGCAGGCTGACGCTCTATCCACTGAGCCAAATCGGTTTTGGTGAGTTTATATATTTTTTAAATTTATCTTTATTGTTGAAAGTATTACAGATGTCCCCTTTTCCCCCCACTGACCCCTTCTAGCCTAACCACAACCCCCACCCCAGGCCTTCACCACCCTATTGTCTGTGTCCATGGGTTATACATACATATATATATATATATATATATATATATATATACACACACACACACACACACACACACACACACATATATATATATACATACATACTAGAGGCCCAGTGCACAAAATTTGTGCACAGGGGGATCCCCCCAGCCCCTCAGGGGATGTCTGACTGCCCGTTTAGGAATCAGGTCTAAACTGGCAGTTGGACATCCCTCTCACCATCTGGGACTGCTGGCTCCTAACTGCCCCCCCTGCCAGCCTGATCACCCCTAACTGCCTCTGCCTGATGGCCTGGCTGCCCCTAACTGCCCTCATCCCCCACCCCGCTGGCTTGATCACCCCAACTGTCTCTCCTGCTGGCCTGGTCACCCCTTACTGAGCCCCCCTGCCAACCTGGTCACCCCCAACTGCCCCTTCTCCCCAAACCCCCGCTCCGCCAGCCTGATTGCCCCAAGCAGTCTGCTGTTCAATCGTTTGGTTGTCCCTCACTAACCCCCCTGCCGGCCTTGTTGCCCCACAGCAGCCTGCTGTTCAGTTGTTACTGTTGCTGTTAATGTGACAGTGTCCCAGACAATTTGCATATTCCTCTATATTAGTATAGGTATGCATATAAGTTCTGCAGTTGAGATTCTGTTCCACGCTTTTATGTCTCTAGATCTATTTTATTCATCAGTTTATTTTGTTCATTAGATTCCATGTATGACTGAGATTATGTGATACTTGTCTTTCTCTGAATGGCTTATTTCACTTTACATAATACTCTCCAGATCCATCCATGCTGTCTTGAAGGAAAATAAGTACTTCTTTTTTACTGCTGTATAGTATTCTATGGTGTAAATGTACCATCTATTACTGATGGGCCCTTGGGCTGTTTCCAGATCTTAGCTATTGTAAATTGTGCTGCTATGAACATAGGAGTGCATACATTCTTTCTGATTGGTGTTTCAGGTTTCTTAAGATATATCCATAGACGTGGGATCATTGGGCCAAAAGGTAGTTCCATATTTAATTTTTTGAGAAAACTCCATACTGTTCTCCACCATGGCTGCACCAGTCTGCATTTCCACCAGCAGTGTACGAGGGTTCCCTTTTCTCCACATCCTCGCCAGAACTTGTTATTTGTTGCTTTGTTGATGGTAGCCATTAGGAATGGTGAGAGGTGATACCTCATTGTCATTTGAATTTTATCTCAGTGAGAACATCTTAAAAGATTTTTTTGTTTTCTTTTTACAAATTTTAATATTTGAAATTTTAGGAATATAGAAGTTATAGGGAAATAGTCAAATATTCAAACTATCTTTATTCAGTTATAACTCACAAATTTAAAGTCATATTTTCTAATGTAATATATTAATATATGCATATTGCTGTTTCTACTCTCACATTTCATAAAAAACAATTTTATTCTAATTCTTCTAATGAATTTATTAATTGAGATTTTAGGATGCTGTATCGTCTCTGAATAGCTGGAACAAAGTGGCCTGAATTTGGAAAGAAAAACCCTAAGGACTTCTATACAAGGCAAATACCTCTTTTTTTGACAAGTAGTTTTGGGTAAAAGCTTGGCCTTGCATTGATTCCCCTAACCAGAGAAACCAAGATAGCAGCATAGGTGAACACCTAAACTGCTGCCTCACACAACAAGTTCAAAACTACAACTAAAAGACAAAATTGACATCATCCAGAACCACAGGAAATCTGGCTGAGTGGAAATTATACAACTAAAAGGAAAGAGAGGGGCTCATGGAGACTCAGAGGAGCTGCAAAAAACTGAGGTATGGAGACACGTGTGTGGAGAGGACGGGCGGTGGCTTCCTTTATTGGGAAGGAGACGGAAACTCCTGACTGCACTGAACCCCAGTTCTGAATGTAATGAACCCCAGATCTGGACAAGACAGATACAGGGGAAGTCTGGACTATCATGAAAAGGAAGGAATGCACAGAAACTTAGGGGAGCCACGAAAGGTAGAAGTCTGGAGGTGTGCACAATTGCCGCTGGCTTTCTCTAGTGGGAGAAAGATAGAACCTCCCATCCGTGCTAAAATCCAGTTCTAACTGCACTGAACCCCAGTTTCCAGGGAGACTCTGGGGACCCAAACTCATATGGGTCCCCAGAGCACATGGAAACTCAGGGGAGCCAGAAAGGCAGAAATCTGGAGGTGCATAAGCACGTGTGTGCACAGAGAGGGCTGCAGCGATTGCTAAGGGACACTGAGACTCAGGGGCCTCATAAGGCAGAAATAACAGGAAGCCAAGGCTGTCGTCGGCTTATCCCTGAGACTCTGCCCCAGCCAAGCTGAACACAGAAGCCTTTGCCCTTTTGCAAATCTTGTATCATAAGGCTGACTCCAGCACAGAAGTTCTCCCAGCATAGACACAACTGATCCACACAGCCAATTGGCCTGGAGGTCAATTTCCCCAGTGATATAAACAACAATCAAGACTTAACTACAACCAGGCTGTACACACAGTCCACAAAGGGGTGCACCAAGAGAGTCCACCTCAGGTAACTGGGGAGGCAGAACTACTGGGCCATATAGGACACCTAGCACACAAAGCTACTCTACCAACTCAGGGAAGCAGAGAAAATGTGGAGACAAAGGAAAAGATCACAAAAAAAAGAAATGGAGGAAAACAAATGACTGGAAGAGCCACAGTTATAAAGTTTTTCAAGAATTTTCTAGAAAAGATGGATAAATTTAGCGAGACCCAAGAGAAGATGAAAAAGGACCAACTAGAAATTAAACATACACTGACTGAAATAAAAAATATAATATAGAAATATAACAGCAGACTACAGGAACACAAGAATCAAGTCAAAGATTTGAAATACAAAGAAGCAGAAAACACTCAACTGGAAAAGCAAGAAGAAAAAATAATCCAAAAATGTCAAGATAGTCTAAGAAGCCTCTGGGACAACTTCAAGCATAACAATATCAGAATTATGGGGTGCCAGAAGAAGAGAGAGAGTAAGATACTGAAAACCTATTTGAAGAAATAATGACTGAAAACTTCCCCCACCTGGTGAAAGAAATAGACTTACAAGTCCAGGAAGCACACAGAACTCCAAATAAAAGGAATCCAAACAGGACCACACCAAGACACATTATAATTAAAATATCAAGAGCAGAGAGAATCCAAGATGGCGGCATAGGTAAACACCTACACTGCTGCCTCGCACAACAATTTGAAAACTACAACTAAAAGACAGAATGGACATCATCCAGAACCACAGGAAAGCTGGCTGAGTGGAAGTTCTACAACTAGAGGGAAAGAGAGGGGCTCACAGAGACCCACAGGAGCTGCAAAAAGCTGAGGTATGGAGACGCGCCTGTGGAGAGAGCGGGTGCCAGAGTGCCTGGCTGGCTTTCTCTGGCAGGAGGGAAACGGAGACTCTCAAAGGTATTGACCCCCTTATCCTACGACACTAAACCCCAGATCCAGCCGAAACTCATAAGGGGGGAATTTGGACTGTGAAAAGGGAGAAGTGCACAGAAATTTAGGGGAGTCACAAAAGATCAAAGGCCTGGTGGTGCGCACGGCACTGCGCACAGGACAGATTGCTGATTGTGCCGCTGGCTTTCGCATCTGAGCGGGAGACAGACCCTCCCAACTGTGCCACTTCTGACTCCACTAAGCCCCTGTTTTGGGCGAAACCCTGGGGACCTAGTCTCGTGTGGTCCTGGTGCTCAGGGGAGCCGAGGGGGGGTGGGCAGCGGTCTAGAGGCACTGCGGGCGCTCCAGCAATTACCCAGATTCAGGGGCCGTGGAGGGTGGGGCTGACTGGAAGGCAAGGCGGTCCCTTAAGCCCTGAGACTCCACCCCTCCCAAGCTCAACAGAGGCTTCTTCGGTTTTGCAAGTCTGGTATCATAAAGCTGAATTCAACACAGAAGTTTTCCAGGCATAGTGAAAATGCCGAGACAAGGGAAGGGATTACAAACAAAAGAAATGGAGGAAAAAAAACAACTGGATATAGAGTTCAAAACCACGCTTATAAGGTTTTTCAAGAATATGCTAGAAAAGTTGGATAAATTTATTGAGACCCAAGAGGAGATGAAAAAGGACATACTAGAGACACTGACTGAAATAAAAAATATTATACAGAGTCCTAACAGCAGACTAGAGGATGGCAAGAATCAAGTCAAAAATTTGAAATATAAAGAAGCAGAAAACATTCAACTGGAAAAGCAAGAAGAGAAAAGAATCCAAAAATGTGAAGATAATGTAAGGAGCCTCTGGGACAGCTTCAAGCGTACCAACATCAGAATTGTGGGGGTGCCAGAAGAAGAGAGAGAGCAAGATACTGAAAACCTATTTAAAGAAATAATGACTGAAAACTTCCCACATCTGGTAAAAGAAATAGACTTACAAGTCCAGGAAGCACACAGAACCCCAAATAAAAGGAATCCAAAGAGGACCACACCAAGACACATCATCATTAAAATACCAAGAGCAAAAGACAAAGAGAGAATATTAAAAGTAGCAAGAGAAAAACAGTTCATTACCTACAAGGGAGCACCCATACGACTGTTGGCTGATTTCTCAATAGAAACGATGCAGGCCAGACGGGAGTGGCAAGAAATACTCAAAATGATGAATAGCAAGAACCTACAACCAAGAATAATCTATCCAGTAAAGCTATTATTCAAAATTGAAGGGCAGATAAAGAGCTTCACAGAGAAGAAAAAGCTAAAGGAGTTCATCAACTCCAAACCAGTATTATATGAAATGCTTAAAGGTATTCTTTTAGAAGAGGAAGATGAAAAAGGTAAAAGACAAAAAATTATGAACAACAAATACATATCTATCAACAAATGAATCTAAAAATTAAGTGAATTAAAAATTTGATCAACAGAATAAACTGGTGAATATAATAGAATCAGGAGCACAGAAAGGGAGTATGATTTTTGTCCCCCTGATAATTCTCAGGGGGACAAAAATCATAAAGCATCAAACAGACTGTGAAATTACAGCAGAAAGATTAAAATTAGGTGAGGTAAATAAGTGATCAATCAAAGGACTTGTATGCATGCATATAAGCATAACCAATAATCACAGACACTGGGGGGTTGGGGTATCCCTGGGAGGGAGGGGAGGCAATGGGGGACATGTATAAAAATTAATAAAAAGAAAAAAAATATATATCAAGAGCAAAAGACAAAGAGAGAATATTAAAAGCAGCAAGAGAAAAACAGTTCATTACCTGCAAGGGAGCACCCATACGATTGTCAGCTGATTTCTCAACAGAAACTATGCAGGCCAGACGGGAGTGGCAAGAAATATTCAAAGTGATGAATAGCAAGATCCTAACCAAGATTACTCTACCCAGCAAAGCTATTGTTCAGATTTGAAGGTCAGATAAAGAGCTTCACAGATAAGAAAAAACTAAAGGAGTTCATCAACACCAAACCTGTACTATATGAAATGCTGAAAAGTACTCTTTAAGAAGAGGAAGAAAAAGAAAAAGGTAAAGATAAAAAGTTATGAACAACAAATACATATCTATCAACAAGTGAATCTAAAAATCAAGTGAATTAAAAATCTGATGACCAGAATAAACTGGTGAATATAATAGAATCAGGGGCATAGAAAGGGAGTGGACTGACAATTCTCAGGGGGAAAGGGCTGAGGGGGATGCAGGGAGAGACTGGACAAAAATCATACACCTATGGATGAGGACAATGCGGTGGGGGGTCAGGAAGGGGAGGTAAGGGCAGAGGGTAGGGTGGGAGCCGGATGGAGGGGAGCTATGGGGGGGGGGGAAAGAGGAACAATTGTAGTAATCTAAATAAAGATTTATTAAATAATAAAAAAGAGATTCCCTATCCATGAAAATGGTATGTCTCTTTACCTCTTCAAGCCTTCATTTATGTGATTTAATAAAGTTTTTCTTTTATGTTAATTTCTACATATATTATGGTTCTTATTAATATTATAAATGTTTGGCAACTTTCCATCATTTTAATTGATTATTAGAAGTACTAGAGGCCCAATGCACGAAGATTCATGTAAGAATGGGGCTTCCTTCCCTGCTGCCAGCTCTGCCTTTGCTCCTGTTGGAGCTGCCTTTCCGCCTTCCACGCTGCCAGAGGCCCGGAGCAGCTGGGGCTGTGCGGAACACCTGCATTATCTTTGCCATGGCTATGATGCAAGGTCCTGCCCCACCCCTGCTGCCTGTGTATGCAAATTAACCCGCCATCTTTGTGAGTGCATAGTCACTCCTGATAGGCTGGTGGGTGTCATGAAGGTATGGTCAATTTGCATCTTACTCTTTTATTAGTGTAGATAGGATGTAAGCCCTAGCCAGTTTGCCTCAAGTCGATAAAGCATTGGCTTGTGGACCAAAAGGTCCTGGATTCGATTCTGATCAAGGGCATGTACCTTGATTGCAGGCTCCTTCCTGGCCCAGGCTGTGGTTGGAAATCATACAGGAGGCAACCAATTGATGTGTTTCTTCTATACACATTGATATTTCTCTCTCTTTCCCTCTCTCCTACTCTCCCTAATAGTCAATGAAAAAATATACTTGGGCGAGGATTAACAACAACTACAAGATAATAAAGTCAACTTAAAAAAAAAGGTATAGGTTTAGAATAATAAATCTGGAGTTCAAATTATGCGTCCTTACTTCGTATCTGGGTAAATCTGGGCATCACTGAATTTCCTCAGCTCCCTTCTCTTCTAGTTAAATGGAGATTACGCTGGGCAAGAGCTGTGGCAGGCAAGCAGGCAGCATAGCCCCTGGTAGTGCAAGCGATTTGGTTGCAGGATGGAAGGAAGACCAACTAGTTACAGCAACTGGAACCCAGAGGTCAGGATCTAGAGCTGGAATCCCGGTGGGGAATTGGGCAAGGTTAGCAGACTGGGGAGCAGCGCAGCACTGCAGGTGCAGTGTGTAGTTTTGAGAAGACATTGAAGGAAGTCACAAGTGTGGTCTCGGCGACTGATTTTAGATTACAGATGATTGGTGGGTGGAGCAGCTCTTGAGTTTATGACGTGAAGGCCGAGTTAAAAGCACCTGTGCGGAAGAGGAACCGGAGAACCCGTGGGGATGGCGGCAGGACGTTCCCAGAAGTTCCCAGAAGAGATCTATTCTTATGGCCATCCTCTCAGGAAAAGCTCGCCGCCACATGTGATCCCTTCTCAGGAATCCAGCCGCAGGCCGGCGCACCTCCAGGCCCTGAGGCAGAGGACGCTCTGCGGCCACGCCCACGATGACTTCGCTTTTCAGTCCACTGGCCTAGTGCGTCCTCGCTCTAACATAAATGCTTCTCCTTACAGATGTTTATTCTCCTCCCCCACGGGACGCTAAGTGAATGAAGAATGACGGGGCAGAGGCCGCATCTCCCAGCTCTGGGGGAACTCCCTGCAGTGCTTTTTTGGTTCGTTCACTTCTGGCATGGGGGCCTTGCACGGTGGCAGTGACAGTGGGACAGTTGTGGGAGGCCCGTGGGGTCCCCCAACCTCTTCAGTCCTAGCGCTGCATACATAGCTATCAAATCACCAGCAGCAACAGAGCAGCTGGAATACTCGTTGGGGTTAACTGGCGGGGGACAGGCTGTGTCTGTAACAAACAAAGCAGCGTTAAGAGGAAGAAACTGCTTCGCTGAGCGCAGGTCTCTGGGTTTTTCCGTCCTTCATTCTAAAAATCGCCCGTGTCCTCCCTTTAATAGAGAAGTGAAATCTGCGTCTCATGCTGCTGCCTCACGAGTTTCACATCTCCCTCCGCGCGCGGGTGCGGGTGCGGGTGCGGGTGCGGGTGCGGGTGCGGTGCGGGTGCGGTGCGGGTGCGG